>JAJJLH010002077.1:0-56022 GCA_023806865.1 Isotricha sp. YL-2021a
ATAATATAATAGAAAATAAAAATAATGATTTAAATAATAATAAAAATAATGATTTAAATTGTTATATATATTATTATTATTTATTTTGATATTTTCATTTTTAAGGTCTCTTAAGTTATTGTTTATATATTTTTCTTTATTTTTTTTATCTTCATTATCAATTTTAGAATAATTTTGAATATTTATATTATTTTCATATAGATTTAAATTATTTTTATCACTATTTTGTTCAAACAAATTTTCATTATTGTTAATACTATTTTTTTTATTAGAATTATTTAAATTATTATTATATAAATTTCCTTCTTTATCTATATTATTTATATCATTAATATTATTAATCTTATTTTTAGCAATAATATTATTTTCTATATCATTATTATTAATTTCATCTTCATTTCCAAAATCAATTTTTTTTTGCTCCTGATTAAAATTATTATTTAACTCTTTAAAACTAACTTTTTTTCCTTTATTACTCCTTCCAGAAAAGCATAAATCCTTATCATTTCCTTCATCAATATTTTTATCTTCAGACAAATTTTTATTTCCTTTCTTTTTATTACTTTTTATTAAAAAATTATTATCTATATCAGAATAATTATCACTTTGATTGGAATAAGATTTTTTTCCTTTTGATTCACTTCCGCTAAAATTATCATATTTTTCATTATTATTTTTACTAATTTTTCTTTTATAATATTTTCTATTTGGACTTGTATTTGGAGTTAAATCATATTCTTCATCTTCTTCTTTTATTATTTCATTTGGTAAAAGTAATTTTCTTTCATAATTATCTTCATATTCTCTTACATCTTCATTATCAAAATATTCATCTTCTTCTATTTCATTTTCATTTTCTTTTTCTTTTTCTTTTTCATTTTCTTTTTCATTTGTTTCTTTTTTGTTTTTTAATGTGTTGTTATTTGAATTTTTTTCACTTGATGATATGTCATTTTCTAATGTTTCAAAATTTGGGTTTTGGATATTTTTTTGAGTTGAATTATTTGTGATTATTGTAAATTTTTTATTTGAATCATCATATTCTTCATTTTGATTTTCATTTTTTATTTTTGATGTTTTGGGTGAAATTGTATTTTGATTTTTTAAATTTAAATTTTCTTCTTTTTCATTTATTTTGTTTTTTTCATTTTCTATATTTTGAGTTATTGATTTATTTTTTAATTCTTTTTGATTTTTTTCAAATATATCATTTTTATTTAGTTCATCTTTTTTAAGTTCTTTTATATATTCTTTATTTTTATTTATATTTGCTTTTTTTTCTTCTTTTGATATCTTTTTTTTATTAATTAAATCATCTGATTTTTCTATTTGAAAATTAATATCTATTTTATCATCTAAATTTGAATCTTTTAGATTATTATTATTTAAATCTTTAATTTTTTCATCATTTGTTTTAGAAATATATTTATTTTTTTGAATATATTCATTGTCTTTATTTTTTTTATAATGATTTTTGATATTTTCTTTATTATCTTCATTTTTTGTGATATATTTATTTGTTTTTTTTTTTTCATTTGAATTGGCATTTTCTATTATAAATTCATTATTATCTTCATTCAAAATATCATCTTTTTTTTTTTTATCAATAAAATTTTTTTTATTCTTTTCTTCTTTTTGATTTACATTTTTTGTTTTAATGAAATTATTTTTTTTATTCATGTCTTTATTATTTAAATTCTTTTTTTTTTCGGTTATATTGTTATTTTTATCATTTAAATCTTGATTATTTGAATTTCTATTGTTATCTATGAAACTATTTTTATTACTTAAGCTTTTATTTTCTAATATATTATTCTTACTATTTGAATTTTTATTTTCAACAAAACTATTTTTATTATTTTGATTTTTATTATCTATAAAACTATTTTTATTATTTTGATTTTTATTATCTATAAAACTATTTTTATTATTTTGATTTATATTATTTTTCTTTTCATTATTTAAATTAAGTTTTGGAATTTGTTTTATTTGATTGTTTAATTTGACTTTATTTTCTTGACTATTATTATTTTCATTTTCAAATTCTATATTTCTATTATTATGATTTTTTTCATTAATATTATTAATATTTTTATTTTTTGAATCCAACTTTTCGATATTTAAAATATTATTTGAATAATTTTCTTTCTTTCTTTCATCTTTCCTATTATTTGTAATATCTTTATCCTTTTCATTTTCTTTTTCATTATCATAAATTCCGGAATAAAGAATATTTATAAAATTTGATTTTGATTTTTTATTATTATTATTATTTTCATTATTTTTAATATCTGAATCAATATTAATATTATCTTTATTATTACTTTGATTAATATCATTTTCATCTTCATTATTTTCATTATTATTAATTTCATTTATTAAATCATTTGAAACAGGTTTTATACTTCTTTTAAGAAATTTAAAATTTTTACCTTTAGAATTATTTTTATTATTATTATTATTATTATTATTTTCATTTTCATTAATACCATTTAAATTATGATTTATGTTATCATTTAAATCTTTTTGATTTTCATTTTTCAAATTATTATTTTTATAATTGAAATGATTATTATCAATATTTTGATAATTAGTAATATAATTAATCTTTTCTTTATTTTGTTTATTTTTTATTGAGTTTTTGGTTCTATCAGTTCCTAATGAAGTTTTTGAAGTTTCAGTATAATCTGTTGTCTTTTTCTCTTTAATAGAATAATTTCTTTGTGTTTTATTATAAAATTGATTACTATTTTTATCTTTATTTTCATTTTTATTTGAAAATAAATTTTTTTCTAAAGCATTATTAATTATATTATTATTACTATTATTTGAATTATCTAAAAACTTTCCTTTAAATAAATTTCTAAGATTATTCTTTTTTGAATTACCAAATAATTCTTTTCCTTCTTTTATTTGTTCTGAACTAATTTTATTTCTTTTATCAGAAGATTGAATTGTATGAAATTTTAATGGAGAATTTGAATTTTCATTTTCTTTTTCCTTTTTTCCAGAACTATTTATTTTTTCAATTTTTTTTGATGAATTGTTATAAATTTCTTTATTAATATGATTATTTTGATTAAATTCTTTTGATGTATTATTTATTTCAATATCATCATTTTCATTATTATTTTCTATTTCTGCATAATTTCCATCTTTATTAATTTTATATTTTTTTATTGTTTTTATACTTTTTATTGTTGTCTTTTCATTATTTTCATTATCTATTGCTTTATTATTTTTAGATGATATTATATTTTTATTTTCTTTTTCTATATTATTATCTTTATTATAATTAATTAATTCTTTTTGATTTATTTCTATATTTTTGTTTTTTGTTTTTTTATTATTATTGTTTACATTAGCATAATTTAATTTATTATCAATTTGATTCTCATTTTGATTATTGTCTTTATTTTTTAAATTATTATTTAATTTTCTTTCTCTTCTCAAAGTTTCATTATTCTCATCTTTAATATTTAAAAATTTTTGAGTATTTTTTACTTTTTTAAAAACATTTTCTAAAGTATTTTGTAATCTTTTAATATTCTCTTCATCTTTTTTATCATCAATAAAATTATACATATCATCATTATTTTTAATTAAAGAAATATTTTTTCCTTTCTCAAAACTTCCTTTATTTAAATAATTAATTTTTTTTTTCTCTAAATTATAATAATTATTCTCATTATTATTTTTTTGATTAGAATTTAATTTATCAACATTTTTCAATAATTCATTTTTTAACAATTGTGAATTAAAAGAAGAAGCTTCAATAGTTGGATATTTATTAGAATATAATATTTGATAATCATCTTCACTAACTACAAAACTTGATTTTTTTGAAGTATTTCTTTCTTTACTTTTTGGTAATTCTATTGGAATATAACTCATTCTTTCTAAATATAATTCTCTATATGTTTGTTTATTTCTTATTCTTTTTTCTGTCCCGTTTCTTAATGTTATTGTTGATATTGTATTATTTGAACTAAATGAACCTGATCTGTTTTTTAATATATTTTTTGGAGTTCTTGTATGAATATTTGAATTTGATTTTGGCATTTTTTTTTTGATATTTAATAATTAATAATTTTTTAAATTTTAAATTTTTGAAAAATAATTTATAATAAATATCCTTTTATAATTTTTTTGTCATTTAAAAATATATAAAATCAATTTAAACCTGATATTAAATTTTCCTTTTAATTAAAATGTTGATTTAAAAATTGATATAACTTTATTGAATTTAAATATTCTTGAATTAATTGATGTCTTTCTTTATATATTATATCTAATTCATTCAAAAATTTAATTAATTGTGCTTTTACTTCTATTTTATTTTCTTTTTCCAATAATTGATTAATATAATTGTATAATTTTTTATGAATGTCATTATGAATCAATTGAAATAAATTATATGTATTTTTTTGAGCATTTGTTATATTCAAAAATCTTTGATAAAAAAAGCTTTTTACTTGATTACATTCTAAAGTAATATTTCCATTATAAATTTCATATAAATTCTTTAAATAATTATTTATTTTTTGTATTTCATTAGTAATTGTATTTGTAAAAATATAAACATAAAGAATTATTTTATTACTAATAAATTGTGGAATAGTTTTTTTAACATTTTCATTTTGCATTTTAAAGATATTTGTGATTTGTTGTTGATTAATTTGATAATTTATAATATTATACATATTAAAATTATTAGAAATATTATTTATATTATTAACAATATTTTTTTCATTATTATTATTATTTGGAATTATTTCAATTTTTTTTTCATTCTTTTTTTTTATTATTGATAAATCAATAATATCAACTAAACATGATTTTTTAATAATAATATAATTTTTATCATTATCAATACTAATATTTTCGTTTATATTATTTTTTGATGCTTTTTTTATTGATTCAATATTTGAATTATTACTTTTAATTTTCGATGAAAAAAATTTTCTTTTTATTTTATTATGAAAATTACTTTTTCTAAAACGAGATAAAAATCCTTTATTTTTTGTTTTTATTAAATCTATTTTATCAATATCACAAAATATATTTTTTAAATTTGCAAAAATATTTTCCATATTTATAACTTCCATAAAGCAAATTCTACACATTGTTTTAGGAATAAAAAATTTCCAGTTAATTAAATAATTATTATCACATTTTTCTAACTCATATTTGTTATTTGCATAATTTTGATGATTAATAAAAATGATTTTTTTTAAAAAATAAAAAGCATATTTTAAATAGCTCAATAAATCTTTTCTATTTAAAAAATATAAAAGATCTTTTGAATTAAAAAAATTACCTCTACATTTAAAACAAGGTTCATTAATTAATGAATCCTCCTTTTGATTCATATAATAATAATTTTCACATTTGTTTGCAATTTTTTTTAATCTATTTATTTCTTTTTCTGAAAGTCTTTCTAAATCATTTTCTAAATCTTTAATAAAATATTCTTTATCTAAATTATAAATATCATCATCTTCATTTAATTCAATAATATTAAAACCATTAAATTTAGTCATTTTTTGATTTAAATCAACTTCAGGAATAGATTTAATTTGTATCATGATAATATTATTATTTTTTTTATTTGATTTCAATAAGTTTTTCTTCATTATTTTTATAAATAAAATTACATAATATGTCAATATATTATTTATGAAAGGATCGTTTATAAAGATTTATTAATTAAATTCAATATTAATTATTTAGATAATTTTTTAAAAAATAATTGATAATAAAGAATTTTTATAATTGAAAATGGAACAAAAAATAAATTGGGAACATTCAAAACAATTACCAGATATTAATAATAGAATAATAGTTTTTGATACAGAAACTTCAGGTTTAAGTCATTTTCATGATCAAATTTTAGAATTAGCAGCAGTTGAAATTTTAAATGGTAAAATTTCAGGGAAACAATTTCATATTTTTTTAAAACCAATTAAACCAATTAGAAAAGAAGTAACAGATATTAATCATATTAAAACTGATGATTTTGAAAATTATTTTGAAGAATATTTTCTTGAAGAAAAAAATTTAATTCAAAGTTTTCTTGATTTTATTGGAAATGATTCTATTATTTTTGCTCATAATATGACTTTTGATTTTTATTTTTTAAATGATGAATTAGAAAAATTAGGTTTTCAAAAATTACCTCCTGAAAGATTTAGATGTTCAATGAAAGTATTTGGTGAAATAATGAAAAATAATTTTCCTGAATTGAAAGTTAAAAAAAAATTAATTGATTGTTGTAATTATTTTAATATTAAACCTTATTCTCTTGATGGTTTATTTCATAATGGATTATTTGATACTATTATGACTGCTAAATTAATATGTAAATTATATGAATTTAAAGAAGGGAAATTTAAAAAAGATGATTTATTAAAAAATATTAAAAATTATCAAAATAGTAATTTATTAATTGAAGATAATAAAATAAGTATTAATAAAAGTGAAATTGTAAATATAAAAAATAATTTTAATGAAAATATTATCAATCAAAATAAAAATAGTGATATTGTAAATAATATTTTTTCTATTCCATATTATGTAGAAAAAAAAGATAAAAATAATAATTTAAAAGATATTGCCATGAAATTATCAATGTTAAGTTTTAGTGAAAAATAATTAAATAAATATAAATAAATTATAAATTAAATAATTTGAAATATGTCTATAAGATTACATAAAAGGAAATTTAATGTTTTGAATTTACCAAAAAAAATAAAAAGTTGTTTTAGTGATTTAAATGTCAATTTAGGGAAAAAAATAATAAAAAATGAAATAAATGAAATAATGAAAAGTACAAAATCATTTGATGAAATAAACAATAATCTAAAAGGAAATTTTTTTCACATAAAAAAAAAAAATGATAAATTTCAAAAAGAAATAAATAGATATAAAAAATTTTCTGATTTAAAAAAACATTTTTCAAAAGGACAAATAATATCAAATTTTAAAAAAGATTATCAAGATTTAATATTAATTTATAAAATTAAAGGATATAATATTCCAGATTTAACAACAGGAAGACACAATTTATTTAAACAAAATCCTTTATGTACAAAAAAAGATTTAAATTTTACATATAGAAATCAAACATATTTTAATGGAAATATATCAAATAATGATGATAAATGTGTTATTTATTTAAAAAAATTAAGGAAAGATATTTATGAAAAAATGGAAACAAATAAAAAAAAAAAGAAATTAAAAGAATCAGGAATAATGATAAATGATTCAAAACTATTAGATTTATATTTAGGAAATGATAATGAAAAAAAAGGAAAATCAATGAATCATAATTTATCATTAGAAACAACTTTATATGATAAAAAAAAAGAATTAGAAATTGAAGATTTAGAAAATTATAATAAAACTGTTTTAGGTTTAATTAAAAATGAAACATCATATTCAACTCAAAGAAGTTCTATCAAAAGACAATCATTTATTAATTCTAAATTACATACTTATATTGGTTTATTTAAATCTCCTTTAAATAGAAGAAATAGTACTATATTTCCAAGAAAGTCATTAAAATTTTCTTCAGTTGTTCCAAATTTGAATATAAATTTAAAAGATTCTTGTAATAGTTTAAAATTAATTGATAGTCCAATTAATTTAAATTCAATTAAAAATGATAATTCTTTGAATTATACAATTCAAAATAAAAATATAAATGATTTAAACAATGAAAAATTAACATATAAAAGTTTTGAAGATTTAAAGTTATCAAAATTAAGTAAATTATTTAAAACTGCAATGAGTTCTCCTAATATAAGAAATGATAAATCATATATTAATGATTTAGAAAAATATTTTGTTAATTATACAGGAATTAAAAAAGAACAAATTGAAAACATGAGAAATGGAATTTGTGAAAATAAAGATATAATGAAATTTACAAATTCTCTTCAAAGAAAAATTAATACTGAATTAGTTGATAAATATAAAAGTACTTATATAAGAGAAAAAAAATATGAACATATAAAAGATAAATTAAAAATGATGAATTATTTAGATAAAGAAATATGTAAATTAGATAGATATTATATCAAAGGATTAAATGGTTATCCAAAAGAAAGAGTAATTGAAAATAATTAAAAGATAATACTAAAATATATTATAGTATTATTATTTTAAATTTATTTTTTTTTGTATAATAAATTTATTTAAATTAAATTAATTTTCTTTCTTGATTTTTAATTACTGCAACTTTTGCATGTCTAAATACCTTATTATTTATTTTATAACCTGAACTAAAAACTTTTCCTATTGAATTATCTTTTTTTGTTTTATCCTCATATTTATATATTGCTTCTTGAGTTTTAGGATCAAAAATTGAATTAATTTCTGGAATAAATTCTTTAATATTATTTTTTATAAAAATTTTTTCTAAATTATTATTCATTAATTTTATCCCATTAAAAATATTTTCAAAAATATTTTTATTATCTTTTATTATTTTTTCTTTAGATGATATTATTTTGATTAATTCTTTAAAATTATCTTTTATTAAACATAATTCTTTTATTATTTTAATTAATATTGATTCTTTTATTTTTAAATTTTCGAGTTCTTGAATTTTTTGAAAATTATTAAATTCATTTACTTTATTTATATAAAGTTCTTTTAAATCCTTTAATTTTTGTTTTAATTTAGTATTTTCTTCTAATAATATTTTATTTTGTAGAAATGATTTATTATTAGACTCATGAATAAATTGATTTGTTGAATATAAAAATATTTTTGAATGAAAATTTATTGGAGAGAAAAAATAATAAATTCTTTGATTAATTAATGAATACATTTTAATTTAAAAATAAGAATATAATATATTTTTTAAAAAATAAGTAAAAAATCATTTAAAATAAATTCATTTAAATTAAAAAAAAATCAAATATCTTTTTTAATTTTTTTAATATTTTTTAAATTTATAAAATATAGTTTTGTTTATATATATATATAAATCTAATATTTTATGATGTATAAAAGATAATATGATAAAAGATAAAAAATAAAATTTCAATTTTTATATAGCAAAATATATAATCATTAAATCATTATGTATAAAAACATAATGATATATTTACATAAAAAAATTTTGATTTACTGTTTAACAATTTGTTAATTCAAAATTTGAATTTATCTAATTATTACTTATTAAATTAAAATTTAAATGTAATAATTTTTCAGATTCAATTTTAGGTAATTGACATCTATTACAAATAATTCGAAAAGCAAAGTTTACATTTTTACATTTAAAACATATCCAATCACCTTCTCTTTCTGAAAACTGTTTTAATACTTTTCTTTCATAAATATTATTTTTATTTATATTTCCAATACCATTTCCATTATTTTTTTTTGATTTTAAATTAGGATTTTTTGGTTGTTTACATCTATTACATTTGTTTCTTGATTCATAATTAAAATTATTACAAAAATTACAAACCCAACCTTTTTTTCCAAACATTTCTATATTATTATTATTGATTGAATTAATATTATTACTAAATATCGGTGATATAAAATTATTTCCATTTGAAATATTAGTTGAATTAAATCTTGGTCTATGGTTTAAATTATTATTTATTAAATTAAATTGATTCATTATATTAAAATACATTATTTGATTTTGTTGTAAATTCATTTGATTTTCTTGATTTTGATTTAATTGAATTATATTTTTGGAATTGGTATTGTTATTATATACAATTTGATTATTTGAATTAATTATAGTATCTTGATATGTTTGATAATAATTTCCATTTGATTTTAATTGATTATATTCTTCATGATCTATATCATTTATATCATTATTAATTCTATAATTATTTATATTTTCCAAATTACTATTATTTTCTTCTGAACTTTTATTCTCTTCATATGAATTATAAGAGGTCTGTCTTTCATTTTGATATAAAGAATCCTTTCTAATAAAATTATTACTTTTTCTTAAATTTAATATGTCACTATTTTCTGATAATTTTCTATTTAAATATTCATTACTACTATTATAATAAGTAATTAAAGGTGATGAAAATTCAAGTATATTATATCTTTTATTTTTAATTGAAATATCAGAATTATCTCTTTCCGTATTTAAGTTTATTGACTCTTGATTTGTCAATAAATTATTTGAATTCATTATTTTTATTTTTATTAAAATAATTTTGTATTTTTTATAATATTTAGGATAAAAATAAGAAAACAATTAAAAAGATAATATATATTGTTAATATTAAAATACATTTATTTTAAAAATGTTATGGATTTATATTTTATCTTTTATAAATTAGACAATATTAATTTAATAATTCTTATTTATGAGTTTTAATATTTTATTTTTAAAGATATATATTTTTTAATTTTTTATTTGTACTATTTTATAAGAAAAATAAATTGAAATTTTACAAAATTATGATTTATGGATTTTTTAAATTATTTATTCTTTATATAATTCTTTTGGTCTTTTTGATTTTTAATGATTATTAATAATAAAAAAATTATTGATAATGTCACAAATATTAAACTCAGAAAATATTCTCAACAATCCATTCCGTGAATCAATGACTAATTCTTTAACAAATGGAATACCATTTTCTCGTTTAATAGATATAGAAAAACATCAAAATTTTTTAGATTTAATAAAATGTAAAATATGTTTTAATATATTAAAAAATCCATATGATTGTTCAATTTGTGGAAATACATTTTGTTATGATTGTATAAATAATATTATAACTCAAAATAAACAATGTCCATTTAATTGTACAAATTTTGAAATAAAACCATCATCATATATTATAACATCATATTTAAATACATTAAATTTTAGTTGTTTAAATAAAGAAAATGGTTGTAATGAAATAATCTCATATAATAATTTAGATAAACATGATAAAGAATGTAAATATTTTTATACTACTTGTCCTAATATTCAATGTAATAAAAAAATAAAATGGCGTTTATTAGAAAATCATTTAAAAAATGAATGTGAATATTCTTTATTAATATGTCCTCATTGTTCTAAAGAATTAAATAGAAATGAATATGATGAACATATTAAAAATTGTAATGAAATTAGAGTTTCTATTAATAAAACTGTTAAAGAAAATATTGATTTGAAAGTTACTGAATTTGAAAATTTAATTAATTCCTTACCTGAATTAAAAGATGTTTCTCTTGTTTCTTTTTTAAAAATTTTGTTATATCAAGTTAATTTAAATAATCAAGTTATTAATTCCAAATTTGATTCTTTGAAAAATGAAATTAATGTTATTCATAAAGATATTTATGAAATTAATAAAAATAATATGATATTTTTTGAAAATATTAATAATGAATTTGAAAATTTAGGAAAAAATATTAATAATGAAAATAATAATAATAATTCTACTTTAAATGATACTTTATTAACAAATGAAGAAATTAATAGAAAATTAATATCTAATTCTATTAATTTTTCTTCAAATGAATCAGAAATTAATGATAAAAAAACTAAGATTAATGAAAAAAAAGAAAGTAAAGATATTAAAGAAAAAAATGATAATAAAACTTCAATCAAAGATAAGAAAAAACAAAAAAATAAGAAAGATTCTAAAATTGATAATACAAATAATTCTTATTCAAGAAATAATTTAAGTATAAATGAATCAAATAAAAATAAAACTAAATTAAATGATAATCAAATTAAAAATGAAAATGTTGATATAGTAGAAAATAAAAATAAAAACATTGAATATAATAAAAAAATAAAATCTATAAATAATCCCTCTTCATCTAGTCCATTTAATACACTTAGTTCATATACAAATTCAAATATAATAAATTTAATAAATAATCAAGAAATTATTTTAGAGAAATTAGATTCAATAATTAAAAATCAGGAAAATAATTCAATTAAAATAATCAATGAAATAAAAGATGAAGAAAAGAAAAATCTCGAAATAATTTTGAGTAACAATATATCAAATAAAAATAAAGAAATTAAATTATCAGAATAGTATATTTTTAATTAAATAAAAAAAATTAAATTATTTTTTTTAAAATTTAAATATTAAAAAATAAGACTTTTCTTCTATTTAATTTAAACAAAATTAAAAAAATCATTAGATTCAAACTCATTAATAACACTTTCAACAAGAATAGGATTTTTAATAAAAGCTTTTTTAATCATATCAATTTCTTTACTAGTAAAATTTTTTTTTAACAATTCATATCTTTTAGCTAAATGAACAGCTTCAGTTAATCTATTCATTCTAATTAATAAACAAAAAATTTTTTCATATTTTCCTAATCTAATTAAAATATCTTCTGCATGTTGAATACATTCATTTTTAATTTCTTTATCATAATAAATTTCTTTATTAAATACAATATCTTCAATTAAATAATTTGCTAAATCTTCACTTATTGGAATTGATGAATATTGATAAAAAATATTTTCAAGAAATAAATTTTTAACTTTCTTTAAATACATTATTAATATTTCATTTGCACTTGGATGAATTTTTACATTTTGTATTCTTAATTCATCAATAAATAATAAAAATACATTTATTATATAATCTGGTTTTACATTTTTATTAAATTCAAAAACTTTAAATAATTTATAATAAATATCAATTTGATTTATTAAATCTGTTTTTTTTAAAATTGTATATTGAAAAGGAATTGGTAATTCACTTGGTTCTCTATATTCTTCTAATTGATTAAGTAATATTTTTGATTTATTTCTTCTTTCTTGTGTCATTATTAATTTATTATTATTATTATATAATCTATTTGAAACAATTTGATTTACTATTCTTTTATATATTCCTTTTATTAATTTAATATTTTTACCTGATTTTATTAATTCATATAATCCATGTATTATTACTTCTTTTCCATGTTTTCTTCTTGTTAAATTTAATAATGCATCAAATTTTGAACTTGAGTTATCATAATAAATTAATGGATCAAAATATATTTTATATAATATATAACAATTTGGTGATTTTTCATTTTTTTCTTCTACAATACTTCCATTTATTTTAATATCTTTATTATAAAATATTGTATTTGTATATGTTAACATTGAAATTGTATCAACAAAATTATATTTTACATTTATTTTGAATTTAAAATCAATTGGTTTTTCTGTTTTATCATCTGTTATTAAATAATCATCTATTTTTACTGATATCATTTTATCTGTTTTTTTTTTATTTTCATTTAATATTTCATAACTTGATATAGGAAATTTTTTAAATAAAACTTTATCCTCATTTTCACAATTTAAATCAATAATTGTAGTTTGCATTTTATCAAAATTATGTAAAAGACATAAATTATCAATAATTTGTAAAGTATTTTCATGTTGATTTTCAAATTGTACTTCATAAACTTTTTTAATTTCATATAATGATATAATATGAAAAAATTGAATATAACCTTCTTCATAATTAACATAAATTAAATATAAATTATTATAAATTGACTCTAAAAAAAAATGATTTTCTTTATAATTATCTTTAGTATTTATTAAAGGTGGACCATTATATTCTAATCTTTCTCCTTTATTACCAATTAAACCAAACAAAGATTTAATTACTGAAGGTGAGTCATTATTTGAATTTTGAATTCCTTTTTTTTTAATTTCAAAATAAAATGGTATTGTAAAATATTTTACATTACTTAAATTATATAAATCAAATGATTGTGTATTATTCTGTTTTTGAATACATAAAATCATATAAATTGGATTATATATAAATTTACTTATTAAATTTGGATAATTTTGTTCAGTAATTAAATTTACTTCTTCTATTATTTCATTTTTGTGTTTTATTTTTGCTATTTCATAATACTCAATTTTGTCTTTATAAATTAATAAAAAATAAATATTATCATCTTCATTAAATGAAAGAGTTTGTGTATTAAATATAAAAAACATTCCTAATAAAATATTCAAATGATCTGATAATATTTTTATTACATTTCCTTTTTGTAAATTTACAACTAAAATTATTTTTTGTCCATTTTTTTCTAAGAAAATTAACATATATTTAATTTGTTTATCTACTGCAATTTTATATATATCATCTTTATTTAATTGAAGATTTATTTCTTTTTTTAATTGAGTTGCACTTTTATTAAAAATTTTAATACCAGATGAACAAATTTGAATAAGTTGTTTAGATATATTATCAAAAAATAAAAACTGTTCAACTTCATCAATACCATGTCTAGAAAAAGTACTAACATCAATTTTTTTATAAATAATAGGAGAAACTTCTTCAACCATTAATCAAAAAATAAATAAAAATATAAAAAATTTTAAAAAAAAAAATAATGTTTATTATTAAAAAAAAACATTTTTTTAAAAATTTTTTTTTTTGATATAAAATTTTTTTTAAAATTCAGAAGATAAATAGCCTTTAATTAACTCTCTAGCATTATACATAAAAGCCATACTTTCCCCATAAGCACCAGCAGATAAAAAAGCAAAAAAATCTCCTTTTTTAGCTTTATTCATATAATAATCTTTAATAAAAACATCAGAAGATTCACAAATTGGACCAACAACATCATATTTTTCTTTTTCTTCTTTTAAATTACTAATATTTCTAATTTGATGTATTGCTTGATATAATGCAGGTCTTATTAAATCATTCATTCCTGCATCCATTATTACAAAAGTTTTATTTAAACCTTTTTTTATGTATGTTACTCTTGATATCATTGAACCACATTGACATATTATTGCTCTTCCTAATTCAAAATGTAATTTTTGATTTGGTTTTAAATTTATTTTTGAATATAAATTAAAGTATTCTTTAAAATTTGGAATTGGATTTTTTTCTGGGTTTTCATAGTCAATTCCTAATCCTCCTCCTACATCAATATATGTTATTTCTATATTTTTTTCTTTTAATTTTTCTTGTATTTCATTAATTAAATTTACTAAAGGAAGAAATATTTTCATATCTAAAATTTGAGAACCAATATGAAAATGAATACCAATAAATTTAATATTTGAGTATTTTTCTTTATTATTTAAAACATTATCAATAATATCATATATTTCATTTATATAAATACCAAATTTATTTTCATTTATTCCTGTTGTTATATATTTATGTGTATGGGCATCTATATTAGGATTAATTCTAAAAGCAATATTTACAATTTTATTTTTATTTTTTGCAATTTCATTAATTGAATCTAATTCTGGAATTGATTCTACATTAAAACAATAAATATTATTATCAATTGCATAATTTATTTCTTTTTCTGTTTTTCCTACACCTGCAAATACTATTTTATCAGATGGAAATCCAACTTCTAAAGCACATTTTATTTCACCTCCACTTACTGTATCAACTCCAATTCCAAATTCTTTTATTATTTTTAATATTTTTAAATTATGATTTGCCTTTATTGCATAATGTATTATAAATGGCTTTTCTTTTATTTCTTCAATTAATGATTTTAAAGTATCTCTTAATAAATTTTCATCGTAATAATAAAATGGAGTTTCTTTTAATTGGAATTTTTCTATTGGAAAATTGAAATATTTATTCATTTTAAAAATATATTAAAATATAAATATAGTTTTTTATATTCAAATTTTATTTTAATCAAAATTTAATATATAAGCATTATCAAATAATAACTCTTTATTTACTAAATTTAAATTATAATATTTTCTCATTAAATCATCTCTATCATTATAATTATTATTAAGAAATTCATCCATTTCTTTTATAGATGGTTTTGAAATATTATCATCATCAAAAAATGAAGTAATTGAATTTTCAATTTCTTTTTTTATACAAACATTACAAGACATAAAATCTTCTTTTTTAATTGAGCACATAAAATGCAATTTATGACCACATTTAAAAAAACAAACTACATCATCATTTTTAATTTCTTTATTACAATAATCACATTTATTCATTTGATATATAGTTCCAATTTTTATTAAATTTAATAATTCTTTTTCATCTTTTGAAATTTTAATTGTGACAAGATTTGATGCTAATTCTAAAATTTTTCTGGAATTTGTAAATCCATTTACCATTTTAAATAATATTGGTTTAAATTCTTTATATTCAATTTCTTTATTTTTTTCTGTTAAATTTGACATTATTTTAGTTATTTTTACATATGTGTACATATTATCAAAAATTTTTTGAATATCTCTATCAATTAATAAAGCTAATTCATTTGATTTGATTTTATTTTCTTTTACTTCTTTTCTAAAATCATAAAGAATTTTTATTAGATTAAACCAAGATTTTTCTTTCATTTCATCATCATTAAAATCTTTTTGACAAATATTAATATTTGTATCTAAATTTTCTTCATGTTTTTTTATTAAATTTTCTAAATTTTGCTTATCATTTTTTTTTACTTCAATTAATAAATTTTTCATTCCTGTTTTTAATATTTGATTTGATAAATTTAAAGCATCTTCTAAATCATTTTGTAATGTATAGAAATAAATACATGCATCATTTATTTTATATTTAATAAATTTATCTAAACAATCATTTGGATAAGATCTTTTTTTTATAATACCTAAAATTTTATCTTGTTGATTACATTCTATTAATAAGTCAATATGTAGATTTAATAAATTTTGATAAATTTCAATTTCCTTATCATCAATTGGTAAATAATCTTCTTTATAACTTAATATTACTTTTTCTAAATAATCTAATTTTAATAATTTATTTGAATTTAAATAGTTTAAAACAAGATTTTGATCATTATCATACCATTCATAAATTAAATTATATAAATTTTGACTTGATAAACTACATAAATCAATTAATTTTTCTTTACATTCATTTTTAAAAATTTTAAATTTTTCTGGATCTTGATATTTATATTTTCTTAATGTTTCATCAATAAAATCAAATGTTTTGTTTATTTTATCAGAAAATTTATATTCATTTAAGAATAAATTTAAACATTGTAAATTTTCATCCTGTTTTTTTAATAAATTTATTTTTACTAAAATAAATGATGTATTATCTGTTGATTTTATTAAATCTTCATAATCATTTTCATTAAATAAAGATTTTGAATGATTAATCATTTGATTTATTGTTTTTGAAGTTTTTATTATATCATCATCTGAAAGATTTTTATTTCTAAAACCAAAAAAATCCTTTTCATTTTTATATGTATCTAATTGAGATTCAATGGAAATTAAAAATTTTATAGTTTTAATAATAATATTTTTATCTAATTCATCTAATTGAATTGCAATTTGTGCAATAAAATTATACAAATCTAATTTTATTGAAAATACATTTAGACTTTCTACAATTTCAATGATTACATTTATAAATATATATACATTTGATTCTTTAATTTGTTCATTATTATAAATTATTCCTTCAAATTTTTTCTCCTCAAAATCAATATTATATGGTGAAGAAAAATTATTAGTAATATTAAATAATCTTTCTATAATTGAAAAAACTGATAATGAGTCGAAATTTAATAATATACTTAAATTATCCTTTTTAATCATCCATAAAAATATATCTTTAATTAATATTTCATATTTATTTATTGATATTTTTTCTTGTGTAGGATATTTATAACCATTAATACATAAATTAATATACCATAATAATTTATCTCCAATATATTGTTTTGAATTTTCAATATCAAGTAAAGAAAAATTATTCAAAGCATTTTCATATGAAATAAACTTTTCATTTTCAATTTCTTTTGAATTCAAAAAGATATCATAAATTTTTATAATTGGCTCAAAATAATTTTCATCTTTATTATTCATATAAACATAAATCAAAGGAGTAATTAATTTAAATTCAACAAATAAATTTAACATTTTATTTGAATCAAAAGAAGTTAAATTTAAATGATTTAAAATCAATCCTAGAGTTTCAAAATTATTTTTTTTTTTATAATAATCAATAATAATCATTAAAGTTTCATAACTAATTTTTTGATTTTTCATATTATCATTAAGAATAAAAGGTTCTAATTTCTGAAAAAAAAGATCAGTAAAATCTCTATTATCAAAAATAGGTTTAACCTCATTAATTAAATAATCAACATCATTAATTAAAATACAAAACTCAATACAAATATCTAAACAATTATTTATATCATTAGAATCAATATTATTTTTACAATAATAAAGTATCATTCCTTTTAAAACAGAACCAACTTTTATTTTTCTTTCTTTTTCATCATTTGGAATATCTGAAAAAATATTATTATTTTTCCCTAAATAAATATTAATTCCTAATGATAATGCTTCTATTAATTCACCTTCTTCTCTTAAATTATTTATACTTTGTTCCCAATTTAATATTTCACCAAATAAAAAATGTTTTTTTGTTAATATATATATAGTTTTCCATTGATTAATAAAATAATTATTATATGTTGGTAATATCTTTTCTTTTTTTTTTTCTGATAAATCTTTTATAAATGATTGAAATAAAAATTGATCATCCATTTTAATATCATTTAATTCAGGTTTTATTTTTTTATTAATTTGTGGCATGACAATAAAATCATTAGTTACATAAATATTACCTGGAGTTAATAAACCAGTATTTAAAACTTTTAAACTTTTATACATATCATAAATAAAAAAAATAGAATTTGATAAAAAACCCATTCTTAAAATTTGAGAAGAATTAACATAATGACCAACTAAAATAACATCTTCAAAACCAGTTATTTTATTAATTTTAAAAATATAAATATAAACAACTTTTTCCCATGAAATAGAAAATAATCTTTGTTGAATATTCAAATCAAGATTATTTAATTTTTTAATTGAATTTTCTTCATTTTCTTTAATAGGATTTAATCTTTTAGTTGGTTCATTTCTTGGAATATAACCATAACCAAATGATATATCTGGAATATATGATTTTGAAAAATATAATGGACGATGAATTTTATGTAATTGAATTATTTTTGGTATTAATTGAAATATTATTACACATTCAGTACTTGCTAAAGATATTATTTCTGGATTTTTATTATTAAAACATTCATAATTTAATTCATCATTATGTAATTTTAATATATCAATTTGATAAAATGGTGTTGTTTTATAATAAATAATATTTTCATTTTTCACATTTAAATATAAGAAATTCTGAGTTAAAATTATTTTATTTACTTCACCATTTAAATCAGAAGAAATAATTTCAGTAACAGAAATATCAGAATTTAAAAATTTTGCACATATAATTCCATTTTTATGTTCTTTTTTTAATGATTTTTTAATTTTGCCAAATTTTATATCCCATAAAATAATATATCCATTTGAATATCCTGCAAGTAATGTTGTTTTATCATCTGAAATATCCATACAAAGTACTTTTATATTATCCAATTCTTTATTAATAAATGATGTTATTTCATTTTCTTTTTCACATGAAAACATTTTTATTTTACCCATTGAATCTCCTGTAAATATTAAGTCATATTTTGCTGTTATTGAATAAATTGGTGTTGATTCATTATATATTTTTTTTGTCAAACTTTGTTTATTTGGAAATTTTAATATTGTTGGTTTTTTTTTTATATTTTCACTAATATTTGATAATTTAAATATACTTTTATTTTTATTCATTGTTGACTCTATATAAAATGTTTCCATGTAATTTATAAATTCTATTGAATTTTTAAATTTTGGTATTTGTGTTGATTTTGGAATTTCTGCTAATAATTCATAACCTTCAGTAAATTTTAATAAATCATCAAAATTCATATTAGAATCAATATTTATATTATTTATAATTTGAGAATCTGTTAATGGAACATCTGGGGAATTTAATATATCATCAATAATAGTTGATTGATTGTTGTCCATTTTTAATAAATGAAATATGTATAAAATAAAAAAATAATTTAAAATATAATTATTTAAATCACTAAATTAAAAAAATTTATTTTATTATTATTGATTTATTGATATCAAATATATTAAAAAAAATGAAAAATTATTTTCTCTTCAAATAACTTTATAATATTTTTTATATATTTTTTCAAATTTCAAAACATATTTAAAAATAAAAAATTATTAAATACTTTATTAATAATTTTTATAAAAAAAAATATAATGCAAGAAGATTATCAATTAACTGATGAATATGACAGAGAATTTATTGCTTTATTAACAGGTAAAATAATATTATATAACAAATAAAAATGAAAATAATAAAGACATTAGACAAAGATGTAATGAATTTAAAAAACATGATAAACTAAGAATTGAAAGTTGGTTAAAAAAATTATGTCAAGTAACAAATAATATAGAATGGAAAAGAAATAGAAATTTACATGCAATAAGTTTATTAGATATGATAATAAATAAACATTTTGAAGAACCTTATAATAAATTTGCTCCTGAAGGCCCAATTCCAGTATTATCAAAAACAATTGTTAAAAGTAAATTATCAAATAAATTTTGGAAAAGTACTCAAAAAATTTATGATGAAGTTAATAATCCTGAACAAGAAAATTTAAATTATGATATTAATAATATAAATAATTTTAATTTGAATAATCCTATAAATAATAATAATAATGATGAATATGAAAAACAAAATAAAATTCAAGAAAATTTAAAAAAAAATAAACAAAATAAAATAAAAAGTGATAAAAAAAATATGAATATTAATTATATTGAAATTAATCAAAAATTAAGAAATGAAATAGAAGAAATGAAAAATATAATTTCAAATTTACAAAATGAATTAAATAAAAAAGATATGATAATTGAAAATCAAAATAATGAAAAAATAAAATTAACAAAAAGAGTAGAAGAATTAGAAAGTATGTTATCACAATATTTGGAAATAGAAAAAAATTCTTTAAAACAATAATAAAAAAATTTTAAATAAACCATAATTTAATTTTTCCAAAAATTTTAATTTAAAAATTAATAAAAAAAAGACTAAACTACTAAAAAAAAATTATTGTTTAGAAAGTAACTTATCTTCAAGTTCTTTTTTCTTTCTTTCAGCTTCTTGTCTTTTAACTTCTTTATAAATAGAAAATTGTTCTTGAGAAGATTTTTTCATAATATTATTACTTTTAATTTCATTCATTTTTCTTTTAAAAGCCATTAAATTTTTTTCTAAAGTCATTTGTGCTAAAACAATTTTTTCTCCTGCATTAATTCTCTTTAAATCTGTTATATTATCTTTATTTGATCCTCTTGTTAAAAATAAATTTTCTGCTTCTAAAATTGATTCATTTCTCTCTTCTAATAATTTTGCATTTTCTATTTTATTTTCTTGACATATTTTATAATATTCTTTTCTTTTTTCTTTTTCTTTTTCAAATTCTTCTAATTTCTTTTTATCAAATTCTAATTTTTTTTTTTCATGTTCATTTAATTTTTTTAATAATTGCTTTCTTTTTTTTTCATTTTCTCTATCTAATTCTTGTAATCTTTCTTCTTTTTCTTGTAATTTATTACCTAATTTTTTTTTTCTTTTTCTGAATTCTTTTTCTTTTTCTTTTCTACTCCAATACTAAATTATTTTAATATAATTAAATATTTTTATTCTTACAATTCCACAATATTTTTTAAATTCTTTTTCTTTATTTTCTCTTAGAATTCTTTCATTTTCTTCATTTAATTTATCTAAATTATTTAAATGCCTAATTTCATTTTCATATAATCTTTTTGCGAAAGCATCATGTTTTTCATCTTTAATTTTTTGATTTCTTTCAATAAATAATTGAACTATTTTTTATAAATAAAAATAAAATATTACTTTTATCATTTATTTGTTCTTCAAATTTTTGTCTATTTTCTTCTTCTTCTAATAAATGCTTCTCTACATTTTCTCTTGCTGCTTTTTCTCTTTCCATCATTAATTCTATATTTTTCCTTTTTTCATTCATTTTTTCTTTATTTGTTGTTTCTAAAGCAGTTAAGAGAAGTTGTTCTTTTCTTTTTAATTTTTTAATTAAAGCTGCATTTTTTTTTTTATAATTTTCTTCATTCATTTCTTTCATTCTTTGAATTGTTTCATTATATTTTTTTCCTACATTTTGCCATTTTTTCTTTATTTTTAATAATTGAGCTTGATGACGAGTTGAAAATTCAAAATCAGTCATCATTTTATTATAATCATAATCATTCATTTCTTGTGCTTCTTTTACTAAATCAACTAATTGTGTTACACTCTAAATTTTTTATTTTATTTTTTTTGCCTTACTGGATCTAATTCTGATGATGACATTTTAATATTATTATTTTATATTTTATTTTATAATATTTAATGTTAATTTAACTTAGTAATATTATTATATATGGGTTTTATTAAAATATTATTTTAGTTAAATTTTTTTTTTTATTTTACATCATTTTTGTTCACAATTTACTATAATTAAGTAATTGAGGACCTCTGATGTTGAATGCATATAGGTTATGTTTATTTTTAATAATTTAATTGATATATAAAATTAATTTTATGGTTTCCTAAATTTAGGAAAATAATAAATTAAATTTTTTTAAAAAGATATGGGAATTATATAATTAGAATTATTAATTTAATTTTATGAAAAATCTTAATAAAGGATTTAAGATTAAGATAAAAACTATTTAAGAATTATTTAATATTTAAATTTTAAATTACTTATAACTAACATATTAATTAAATTTTTTATTTTATTATTATATTATAATTTTAATCATTTTAAAAATAAAATTAAAAAAATAAAACAATTAAAATATCAGTTATTAAATAAAAAAAAAATGACAGAAGAAACAATATCAATATATGAAAAAATCTTATCTTCAATTCCAGAAAGTTTAGATTTCAATTTTATTTCAGTAAAAGTAACAACATCAAGAACATTAACATTAAACAATCCAAGTGACTCTTCAATCTTATTTAAAATAACAAATTCCTTAGGATACATATTTTCTCCATCAGAAGGAATAATACCAAAAAATAAATCAATAACTATAATAGTATCAATAACACCAAATAATGCAAGTGTATTAATAGCAAATGCTCAAATTACTTTAGATGATAAATACAATAAAATATTTAAATTATCATCAATTGCAAAATATCCTTATTTAACTATTAATAGAGAACATATTGATTTTGGAGTAATTGAATTTGGTAAAGTTACTTATAATGAATTAATTATTATTAATTCTGAAAATGTTTCTGCTAAATTTGAAATTGAAAGAACTAGTGTTCAACCAGGGAAAAATCCACAAATTTTTTTTTTATCTGCTTTAAAAGGAGAAATTCCTCCTCAAAGTTCATTTTTAGTTTATATTAAATATATAACTTTTTTTCCAAATGTTTCTTCTTATGAAACATATAATGTTAAAGTTATTGGAGGGAATACTATTAATTTTTCTATTTGTGGTTCATGCTCTGCTTTGAGAACTTATGTTAATGTTAAATATGTTAATTTTAAAAGTGTTGAATTAGGAAAATCAGTTACGAGATTAATTAGAGTTTATAATGATAGTGATACAAAAACTGATTTTCAAATTTTTCATAATAATGATGGAGCTTTTAAAATTGATAATACTAATGGTGTTATTATGCCTAGAAGTAATAAAAGAGTTATTATTACTTTTAAACCTTATGAAACTATTATTTATTATGAAAGGATTTTTATTCTTATTAGAAATCATATTTTATATGCTTTAGATATTTATGGTTCTTGTCATGATTTGTTGAATAAAACTTTACAATTAAATCAAAAGTTTGTTGATACTTTTAGACATAAATTATTAAATGGGGAATTTTTTGGGAAAAAAAATAATAAATTAAATAAAGATTCTTTACCTAATGAATTAAAAGATAAAGATAATGAATTTACATTAACAAATGGTAAATTAAATAATAATACAAATATAAAAATAGATGCAAATGCAACATTAACTAATTTAAATCTTGAAAAAGTATCTCAATTACAATTACATAAAGAATTATTATGGGAAATTACATCAAATACAAGAATAATAAGTTTAGAAAATGAACATATAGATTTCCATTTTGTAGCATGTAATAATACATCAGATGCAATAGTAATAAGAACAAAAAATAATTCAAACTTTAAAGTAAAAGTAAAATGGATTTTAGAAAGACCAATTATAACAAATAACTTAGTAAAAACAGTAAATTTATTCCATTATAATGAAGCAATATTCATAATTCAACCAGAAGAAATAATTTTAGGTCCAAATGGTTATTTTGATTTTAAATTATATTTCAAACCAAATAAAAAAGAATATTATTTCTATTCTGATATCCCATGTCAAGCAACAATATTAGATAATACAACAATGAATACTTTATCAAATAATCTCACATCATTAAGAGAAGAAAGTAAAAATCAAAATGATAAAACAGTTCGTTTATTAGAAACAGTATCAAATTTTAAAACAAAATCAAATCTTACAAATAGAAAACAATTAAAACCAATATCAACTAAAACATGTATAAACTTTACAAATAAAGCAAAAAAATTATTAGGAATAACAACAAGAGAAAAGAAAAAAGATCCAACTCAAACAAATGAATATTTTAATCCTCCAATAACAACACATTTATCAGTAGTTGGTCATTCATTTCCACCTGATAATCAAATATTTATTCCAATGTATGAATTAAATCCAAAAAATGAATTATTTTTTTCTCCAGCTTCAATAAATCAATCAATGTATCAAACACTTAAAATTATAAATAAAAGTGATACTCCTCTTTTTTTTTCTTTTTCAACTGATCCTTCAAAAGTTTTTAGAATGCAAAATAAATATGGTTTAATTGAAGGAAATCAATTTAAATTAATTTTAATTGAATTTTGTCCTAAAGATACTTTAGTTTATAGATATCCATTGAGAATTATGTTTAATCATGATGCTTCAAATATTAAAACTATTATTTTAAATGGTTTATGTGTTGATCCAGTAATTGAAATTCAAGGAGTTAAAAATGATATTTTTTTCCCTCCTTCATTTCTTGGTATTACTACAAAAAAAAAATTAACTATTATAAATAGAAGTCCAATAAGAATTAAAGTAAAAATTATTTGTGATAATAATGAAGATGGTGTTATTGAAGTTCATCCTAATAATTTTGAAATGGATAGAAATTTAATAAAAGATATTGAAGTTTCATTAACTCCTTTAAAAAAAAATGATTTTACTAGTCAAATTCATTTTCATGTTGAAAGATTATATGAAAGTCAAATTGAAAATATTGGTATATTTAATCCTGGTTCTCAATCAAATGATTTAAATAATAAAAATAGTCAATTAATGCCAATTATTGAAGAAGATAAAAGAGAATTTATTAAAACAATAAATGTTTTAGGTAAAGGAAGTGATGGTTCATTAAGAATAGAACCTAATTTATTAGAATTTGGTACAGTTAAAGTAGGATTTAATAAAAAATTAGCTTTTTCAATTTATAATCCAACAATAACTAATTTTTATATTAAATTAGAAACTGAAAATATTAAAAATGAAAATGTTTCTGCTGATAAAATAAAAGATATTGTTTCATTTGATTTTACAGAAGGTTTAATTAATTCATTTTGTAAAAGAGAAATTACAGTAACATTTAAACCAATATCACGTTCAAGTATAAATATACATGTTTTAATTTATGCAACAGAACATAATGATGCTATAAAAGATAATGAAGAAAATAAAAATAATTATGATAATAATCCAAATAAACCATTAAAATGTGAATTAGATATAAAAGCAAATGGAGATTATCCTTTAATTAAAATATGTGATGTTAGAAATGATCAAGTTGGAATTAATAATTTATGGCATTTATTCAATGTTGATGAAGCTAATGAAGAATTACAAAAACAATTAACTGAAGAAGAAATTAATTATAATGTTGGTGATAGAGATAATAAAAAAATAAATGAAATGAAAGGTAAATTAAAATGTATTAAATTTGATTTTGGTAAACATATACGTAAAAAAAATGCAAAAGTTAACTTTTTTGATGTTTATTTAACTTTAAAAAATGAAGGTGGTGTTTCAAGTGAGTTTTATTTTAAATTCCCAGATGATATAAATATAAAAAGAGAAATATGGATGGATCCAGTTGAGCCAACATCAAATGATAAAGTAGAATATCATGTTTTAAAAGAAAAAATATTTGAAATTGAACCAAGAAGAAGTAAATTAGAACCAAATGAATGTTGTAATATAAGATTAAGATATAATTTCAAAGAAAAAGGAAATCATAAATTAAGAGTAATATTCCAAATTGTAAATGGTAAACCATTAATATTTGAATTAAATGCAGTATCATTTAATGAAAAACAAGGAATGATAGAAATAAAAAAACCAGTATTAAATTTTTCATATGTTCCAATTGGTTATATGGATTATATAGTAAGACCATTTGAATTATATAATGTTGGTGGTATAAAAATAAGATATAAAATAGATGAATCTGAAATTCAAAAATTTAATGAAGAAAATCATCATTTTGAAATATTTAAAATTGAAGAAATTGAAGGTTCAATTGGACCTGGTGATTATAAATATATTGCAGTATTTTTTAGACCATTAACAAGTAAAGAATATGTTTTACCTTTAACAGTTTATTATATTGATGATGTTAATCATAATAAAGAAGATGAAACTAATATTAAAAGACCAAATATTAGTCAAATTCCTATTACTATTAAAGGACATGGTTATCATCCTTTAAAATTTACTCCTGATAAAATTCCTAGTCCATTTTTAACAATGCCTAATGATAGAATGTGTAATGTTTTCAATGGAGAAATTATTCAAAAATGTGGTGTTTCTGTTGAAGAAATTGATTTTGGTGAATGTGATATTAATCAAAGTAAAAATCAAACTTTTATTTTATATAATTTTTCAAATGAAGCTTCTTTAAATTTTGATTTTAGAGATCCTGGATTTATATTAAAAGATGAAATAGAAATAAAACCAAATAAAGATAAATTAGAAAGAAATTCACATATTTTAATTAAAATGATATTAACACCAAAAGGTTATATTAGTAATTATGATGGAGAAATAGATATAAATATAACATGGAATGCAGAAAATTCAAATAAAGTTTTAGATAAAGAAGTTTTACATATAAGAATAAGAAAACAAACAAAATTAAAAGAAATTTCAGGTTACGTTGAAAATACTGAAAATGAACATCAATGTTTTATTGAAACTGTATTAACAGATTTAACAAGAGAAATTTTATGTGAAGAATCATTTCAACATCATTTAAATAAATTAATTGATGATCAACCATTAGGAATTTATGATTGGACAAA
This sequence comes from Isotricha sp. YL-2021a, assembly GCA_023806865.1. Lineage (NCBI taxonomy): Eukaryota > Ciliophora > Litostomatea > Vestibuliferida > Isotrichidae > Isotricha > Isotricha sp. YL-2021a. The sequence continues at coordinate 27,352 of JAJJLH010002077.1, forward strand.
TGATATTCCTTATCCAAGTAATGAAGATGTTAGAGATAAAATTATTAGTAATTATTTTAATAAAGCTAAAATTGAATTAAATAATGATAATAATAATGTTATGGCTAATAAAAGAAATCCTACTAAAGGAAATTCTTCTCATTTAAGTTCTAATACAAGTCATTATAAAAATTCTGTTTATAATCCTAATCTTGATATGGATAAAGTTATAGAAAAAGAACATGATATTTTTGGTGTTGATGAAGATTTGAGAATACAAGAAAAGTATACTAGGGAATTAATAGATAAATATAAGTTAACTATTCCTGAAGTTAATGAAAGTTTGGCTCTTGTTAATCAAGAAAGTAGGAAATTAATTTCTAATGATATTATGGAAACTACTATTTATAATATTATTAGTGAAGCTGTTTATGGAGAAACTGATTTAACTGAAAAAACTAGAATTTATTTCTTTAATAAATAATTATATTTTAAAATTGAATTTTTTTTGAAATGATATATTTAATTTTTTTTCTTTTTATTTTTATTTAATATCATAAAAATTATATTTAATAAAAAATAAAAAATATTTAAATATTCATATTTTAATGCATAATTTAATAAGAATAATGATAATAGAATTATTATACATAAAAAAATTTCTTTATTATAAAAAATTTTAAACATTTATAATATAATAATAAACTAGGAAATATATTAAAAAAATATATTATTATATATATTATATTAAAATTGTTATATTATTACATTAATTATTTTTATTATTTACAATTAATTTTGAAGAAGTAAAATTATTCTCATATAACCAAAAACAAAAATATTGAACTAAATTTTTGACTTCAGAAAAGTTATTTAAAAATTCTAATCCAAAATATTTATATGAAGGTAAAAATTCAGTTAAAAATTCATTACAAATTTCAGGAATTTGTTCTCCTTCACTTACTTCAGTAAAATTAGGTAATTTAATATTATTTTGTTCACCAATAATTTCTAATTTATCAACCAATTCAATATTTTTATATTTATTTATACATTCTCTAAGAAGTAAAATAATTGACAAAGAAAATATAAAATAATTTTTATTTGTTTTATTAATTAAAAATTGAATATATGAAATAAAAATATCATCACAAGTTATATTAATTTTATTTTCTTTTTTTTTATCTATAGGATTTAAAATTGTATTTAAAATTGGATGTTCTTCTATTTTTTTTAGTTTAATTAAATTATTTTCCTTATTATGAAATAATTTTTCAAAAATGTCGTTGAAAATATTAGAAATATTTATTATCTCAGTTGAAATTTTTTTCCTTTTTAAATCATCAAAAAAATTATTAAAAAATATTTCATCATTTCCTGAAGAATAGTCAAAAATTTTTTTAGGACGACCTCTTTTTTTTTTGCCTTCGTTAATTTTAATTGTGCAATACATTTTTTATGACTAAAATGATATAATTTTAATTAAGTAATATTTATATTTCTTTTTTTTATATTTTTTTTCTAATTTTTATTATTGAAAGTATTTTTTTTATTATTTATATTTATCCATATAATATTTTTATATTGATTTATTGGTTTTATAATTTATCTTTTGATGGTTTTAATTCTTTAATGAATGTTGGAAAAAGTGAGATATTTTTTTTTTAAAAAATTAATTATTTTTATTAAATTAAAATAATTATTTAATAAAAATTAAGGTAGTGCCTTAAAATTAAAAATAGTGAGTATAAATAGATATTTTTTTTTACCTATTTTAAAATATCATATACGATATTGGTTTTTTCTATTTAAATTCCTATATAATAATAATTATATGATATAAAACTTTAGAAAATTTCATAATTAAGATGAAAATTTTGTCTTCAAATGAGGTTTATATATTCTTTCCAGATAAAAATTAGTTTTCTTAATAAATTTAATTTAAATATTTAATGTTTTTTCCATTTTTTTTACAGTATTTTATTTTTAATTTGAAAATTTTAAATCCTTCTATAAATTTATTTCTTTTCAACTTCAAAATTTTATTTCTAATATCCTTTATTACATTGGATAAGTTTTAGATTAAAGTGAAATTAATTTTTAATAGATTATTTATTTTAATATGATATGGAAATCTCTTGACAATGGAGAAGATAATGTATCTATATTTGAAAAAATTTATGAAAAATATAATCCAATTGAATTTACTGAGAAAAAAAAAATAGAAATTTCAAAGATTTATAAACCAAATGAAGTAATAATACCTTATTTTGATTCCAAAAAAATATCTAATCAAAAAAAAACAACAAAAAAAAGGGGAAGAAAATTAAAAAATGAAATTTGTATTATAAGACCTCGTGAAAGAATTCACTCAAGATTAAACAGTGATAATATAAAAAGAAAAATTAAAACTCATTTTCATTGTTTTATTATATCTTTTCTCAATTTAACAATAAAAAAAGAATATGATGGTGTTCAAAAATTTACATTTAAAAAAATGAATAGTGAAGTTACTCAAAATATTTCAATAAAATATAATAAAAATTTATTATTAAAACCAATTAAGGAAATTCTAAAGAATGTTAGTTTAAAATATAATGATTCATCACAAAATATTAAAATAATTTCAAAAATACCTTCTTCTAAAATTGAAATTAATAAATTATTAAATTGTACATATCAGCAAATGTATGAAGATTATTATTTAAAATCAAAAAGTGAAATGTTTCAAAATGAAATTGAAAATAATTCATATGAAAACCATTTATTAAGAATTTTTAATAAATTTGGTAAAGAATATACAATGAAATATAAAGATAATGCAGATAAATTTATGGAATTCTTTTGTAATAATAAAGGAAGAGGAAAAAATACTGAAACAGAATTCAATAAAAATATAAATAAGGAAACTGTTTCAAATATTAATAATTTAAATTTAAAATTTAAAATATTAAATGAGGAACAATAATTTAGTTTGTATTAAATAATTATTATATTTGTTTTAATGATATTGATTTAGGTAATTCTAAAAAAGAGTATTTTTGAATTTATTTTTGTTATTCTTTAATTATATATATAATTTAAAAAAAACAAATTAATTTATCTTTAGATTAAATATATATTAAATTAAATATTATTTAGCTATTATTTAAAAAATTTAAATTTTATATTTTTTAACAAAAACTAATATATAAATTAAAAAAAATAATTATATTTATCAAAAAAAGATTTGTTTTATTTATCGTCCTTAAATTCTTTTTTCAATAAAGGTTCAATAATTTTTCTAGAAATACCTTTTTTTGCATCCATCATATAATAATTCTCAAAATCAATATCTTGTTTGATATTAAAGAGTAATCCATTACTAGCAGTATTAATTCTATATATTAAATTTTTTATTTTAAAATTAGGAGTATAAAAAGTATATTTTGCTTCATTTTGAGCAAAACATATAATAATACATTTTGTATTATTTGATATATTTTCATAACAATAATTTTTTTCTGCTTCTAAAATTTGTTTTTTTCCATAATATTTATGTATATTTTCAAATGATATAGTAAATACTATAAATTTAATATTATAAATTCCCCAAATAAATTTTTTTGTATCTTTTCTTAATAAAATTTCAATTCCTAAATTTAATGTTTTTTCTATATTAAACATTTCTGATCTAATTGTATTATAATATTCTGTCATTGCATTTTTAGATAAATTTAAATTTTTTGTTATTAAATTATATATTGTTAAATCAAAATTATCCCATTTAAACCCAAAATAATCTTTTTTAAAATTTGATGTATCAATTAAAATTGGTGTTATTGCAAATTGAATAGGGATTATTTTTTCAGGGAAAAAATTTAAAAAATAATGAGATAAAACAAGAGTTATACATGAACCAATTGGATATTCAATAATTCTTTTTTTTAAATTAGGAAATTTACTAATATCTTGTAAATGATGATCAATTACTTTTTCTACATATTTTCCTATATACAATTGAGATTCATCTAATTCAGAAAAATCAACTAATATAAAACTTATTTTCTTATTTAATTTTTCTAAATAATTTTTTGTTAATTCATAATCATTAATATATAAAAAGTCTTGATCATTAATATTAAATTTATTAAAAACATATTTACCTTCTAATCTTTCAAAATATGTTCCTCTTTTAATATTAATTACAGGAATAAATATTTTTTTTGTAGTTTTATTTATTTTTGGATTATTAAATTCATCAAAATAAATTATATTATTTTCTATATTTTCACCTAGAGATGTCATATAGGAAGAAATTATTGAGTCTAAATCACCTCCACTATTCCCTAATACATAAATTATTTCATTTATTAAATCACTTTTAAGTAACTTTTTTATTTCTAATAAATAATTAAATTTGTTTGAAATTATAAATTTTTTAATATCATCCTTTTTCAATATAATAATTGATAATATTAATACTAATAAATAGATATAATAATTTTTTGACATTTAATATATATTTTTATTATTTTTAATATATAAAATAATTATTAAATTTCAAAAGTGAATTATATGATAATATTAACAAAAATTGTAAAAGAGTAAATAACTTTTATTAAATAAATTCATATTATTCCAAAAAATAAAATTAAATAAAAAAAAATTTATTCAAATTCTTTATCAAGTAATATTTCTTTTTCATCATCTTCATTATAATCACTTCCTTCAATAGTAATAACAGCAAAAGTTTTATTAGACCCAACTCTCATAGGAGGTAAAGCAGTATTAATTCCTTCAGAAACATAAACATGATTTTTATAATTTTTATTACTATACAAACCAGAAAAGCATTTATTCATTAAATAAGCAAAAAAATTTAAAGGAAATAATTGACCACCATGTGTATGCCCACATAAAAATAAGAAAACATTATATTTTTCTAATTCATTAGGTTCTATTAAAGGAACATGACATAAAACAATATTTGGTATTTTTTTTTCTTTATTTGATATATTTTCTAATATATTTATGTAATTATCTTCATAGTCAATACCAATAAAATTTACTCCTCTATATTCAAATTCTTTATTTCCTAAATGTTTTATTTTTGTATTTTCAATACATGAAAATAAATCATTTACTCCATTCATTAATTCATGATTACCTGTTACATATAAAATTGGCATTGTTAAATCATTGAATGGTAATAACCAATCTGTTTTTACTTTTAAAGAACCATCTGCTAAGTCACCTGTTATTACTACAATATCTGGTAATAATTCATTTATTTTTTCTACTATTCTCTTAACTGAATTTTTCTGGTATATTGCACCTAAGTGTATATCACTTAATAATAATATTTGAATTTTACCATTATAATATTGATATTTAATATTTATTTTTTCTATTTTTGCTATATAATATGCATTAATTATCCCATATATTGATATTATTGCTGGGATTAAAAAAAGTAATAATAAACCAAACCATGGTGTAAATTTTAAAAATACATTTAATAATCTTATAAAGAGTGATATTAAAAAAACATAAAGAAAATATCCTGAATATATTGACATTATTAAATATGATATACAATATATATGTTCATTTATATAAAATAATGAAAATGTTACACCTGGAATTATTATTATTATTATTAATGGAATAAAATAATCTAATACATCCATTTTATTTAAATACATACTTTCTATTGTCCAAACAACAAATAAATGAGTAAAATAACATATTAGAAAAAAAAATAATGGAAAAAATATTTGTTTTAATCTCATTTATTAAATTAATTATTTTTTTGTTTAATATTTAAATTATTATTATATTAATTTATTTAATAATTATTTATGTAACATTTAATAAAAATGTTTGCAAGTCCAAAAGCAAATTTATTAATTCCAGAATTAATAACAAATTTCAAAGACTATGATAAAAATTTTACAAACAGAATTAAAGTTGATAATTTATTAATGTCATTTAATGATGATGCAAATAGAAATTTTAATAAATTTGTAGAGTTAAGTAATAAAAGATACAAATCAATAAAAAGTGGAAATACTTTAAATAATATTTTAGGAAAACAAATGCCAACATATAACAAATTAAATAAAGAAATAAATAATAATGAAATATATTCAACAACAGATTTAGAAGAAGATAAAAAGAAATTAGGAAAAAGTGTAAATAAATTTAAATCAAAACAATTAAATGCAATAAGAGATCAATTAAAAGATTCATTAAGAGATTTTTCAAAAGCAGAATTAAGACAAAGAGAAAATTTATTAAAGAAAGTTATGGAAAAGAGAAAATTAAAAGAAATAGAATTAAGTAATCAAAATCCAAAAAATTATACTTCTACTATGTTAAAATATAAAATAAATGATACAAGAAATCAATCAAAAGAACCAACTTATATTACATCAAGTGAAGAGAATAATGAAAAAAATCCAATTGTTGAAGGAGAACAATTATGTAAGAAATTATTTTTAATTTTATTTTTTTAGATAATGATATTATTGGAAATGATCAAATTAATTTTCAAAAGAAAATTAAAGCATATAATAAATTACTTGGTAAAATAAAAGAAATGACTTTAGAAACTAATAATAATAATGGAAAAGGATTAAAATTAAATAAAGAACATTTTATTAATAATAATTATAATTTTAATCCAAGAACTTTTAAAATTTTAGAATTTAAAGAAGATTTAGAACCAACTGTTGTAAAAAAAAAAGAAGTTGATCCAACTTTTGATTTAAAAAAAATTTATCGATTTTCAAAAAAAAATCAAATGAAAAGAAAGAAAGAATTAAAGAAAAATAAAAATAAAAATAAAAATAATAATAATATTATTAATAATAATTTTAATAATAATAATAATAATGAAATAAAAAAAGATGGAAATAATAAAGAAAGTGACTCAGAAGAAGAAATGAAAAATACACTTCATATTGTAAAAAATGAAGCAAAAAATATAATGAATTTAACAAATCAATTTCAAACAAGAAGTGAAAAATTTGATGAAACATTTTATAAAACTTATCATCAAATTGAAGTAGATGATTTTGAAAGAGAATTAATGAATAAAATATTTAATAAACCAGAAGAAGAAAAAATTCCCTTAGTAAAATCAATAGAAAAACCAATAAATGAAAGAAAAGGATATCAACAAAGAAATATTATAGAATCATTTAAAGAAGTATATGAAGAAAAAAAAAGAGAATGGAAAGAAGATGAAAAAAGATTAGAAGAAGAAAAAAAATTAGCTCAATTAAAATTATTAGAAATAAATCAATTTTTAAAATTTACAAAAAGTTTAGATAGAAAAGGACAATTATTTATTGATGGTTATTCAATAAGAGAAAAAAAAATAAATGACAATATAAATGAATTTAATAAAACTTTACCAAGAAGTAAATTTTTCAGTAAAAAAAAATTAAATAATGAATTAAGGGCATTTATAGATTATAAAGAAAAATTAGAAGAAGAAAGACTTCAATATGAAGAATTAGAATTAGAAAAAAGAAAAAAAGAAGAAATGAATTTAATATTAGAAAGTAATAAACCATTTGAAGAATTTAAAGAAAGAATAAAAAATGAAAAAGAAGAATTTGAAGGAGAAGATATTATTTTTGGTAATACTGAAAATTTAGTAATTAAACCTCCAATTACAGAAGAAGATATTTTAAATATGAAAAATGAAGAATATAATAATTATTTAGCATATAGAACTCAATATAAAGAAAGTAATAATAATAAAAAGAAAGAAAAAGTACATTTTGCAGTTGAGAAAAAAAAAGTTAAAAAAGAAGAAAATAAAAAATTTGAAAGAGATGAAGAAAGAAAAAAAAGTATATTAAATGTTGATCAACAGAAATTAAAAGAAAGTATTAAAAAAGAAATTGAATATAGTAGAATACAATCATCAAAAGCTCCTCCACCGAAAGGACAAGAATTAAAAATTCCACTTCCACCTAAATCAACTTATATTAATTTTGATGATTTATAATATTTTTTATTATAATAAAAATATTAAAATATGTTTTATTAAATATTTAAAAAAAATTTTTTTTTTATTTATGAGATTTTTTATATTGTTTTAATATTGATTTTATATCACTTTCTGTTATATGACCTTTTAAATCTTTTTTATTTTTTATATTTTTATATCTTGATAAAAAGTTTAAACAATCTTCAATATTTATTTTATCTTGATATTTTTCATTTTCTGTTATAAAATCATTAAATTTTTTTTGTTCAAATATTTTAATAAGCATATTTTCAAGAGGAGTAATTAAATCATTAAATCCTTCACATTTAAATTTATAACCAATACCACTTAAATATTTATTTAATAATTGAATATCTTTTATTAAATTTACAATGAAATAATAATTATATTTAGAAATAATATCTTCATTAAAAATAATATTTAAATAAAAACTTTGAATATAACTCAAAGCATCTTTTAAGCATACAACAATAAAATAATCAGAAAGTGGTTGAAAATTTTCAAGATTAAAATTAATATATCTTTCAATTTCAAGTATATATTCACTACAAAAATCATTTTCTTTTTCAGGAAGATAATTTTCAGCAGCAAGGTCTTGTAATAATTTTTCAATAGTTGATTTTATATTTTCATAAATTTCTTGTGAATAATGTTCTAATACTTTTTCTAATCTATCTTTATTAAATATTTGAATTATTGTTTTTATATTACATATTTTTTTAACATATTCTGTATAAAAATTACCTGATTTAATTATATATGTTACATTATGATATATTCTTGCTAATGATACTGCATTTATTTGTTGATTTAAATCTGATAAAAATTCAAAGAATGGTGTATTTAATTGTTGTAAAAAAATTGAAACATTATTTGGTATTATTGAATCATAATCTTTATATAAAGGTTTTACAAATCTAAAAAGTTCATTTATATATTGTTTATAATTTTCATTTAAATCAATTATAAATTTTGAATATGGTAATTGAATTGGAAATTTATTTATATCTATATTATTTTCTGTTAAATCAAAATAATATTGTAATGCATATTTTTCTAATTCTTCTTTATTATTTACTATTACTTTTGTATTGTTATTATTATGATCTTCTAAAATTAAATCTTTAATTATCATCATATATTTATTTCTTAATAAAGTATTTAATGTTTCTACTTTTTCTTTTACTTTTTCTATTATTAAACTTCTTATATCAATTCCTATTTTTTCATTTATTCCTAATCTATCAATTGTATCTAAAAATATATAAATACTTCTTGATAAATTTATAAAATCATTTGTAGTATTAAAAGTTTCAAATTCAACACTTAAATTATTTTGTAATTCTTTTACTAAAAAACTCATAGAATTTTCAAATTTTCTTTTAGTATAAAAAATAGGATATAAATCATAAACAGCAACTTGTAAAATCATAAAACCAATAATTTCAGAAAAAAAAGAATCATAAAAACTACTTTGATTAATTTTATTTTTATCGATGTTATTATGTTCAATTTTAATTAAATCTCTCATTTGACCTTGTCTAAAACTTCTAAAAAAATCTAAAAATTTTGTATCAATATCAACATTTTTATAAATTTTATAAGCTTCATCTAAAAATTTTAAATCAATATTAGAAACTAAATAAAAAATATCATATTCTAATTCTTCATTAATTTCACCAGTTGCAACAATTGATGCTTTTGCAATACTATTTTTATTTATCATATGACTTAAATTTGATGTATTTCTTATTAATAATAAACTATCTACAATACTTTTTGTTGTTCTTAAACTTTTTTTTCCTATTTTATTATCATTTTTTTCATTCATTCCAAAACCATTTTTTTCATTATTTTCATTATTAATTTTCATTTTTTTAAAAACTTTATTACCAATAATTGATTGTTCTGTATTAACATCAATTAACCATTTTGTTAATTTTTCTTGTATTATACTTTTTATTTTTCCTTTAAATTTATTAATTAATTCTTCTCCTTTTTTATATACAATTGAAGTAACTGGAAATCTTCTTAAATATTTATTATTTGCAGTATTCATTAATCTTATACATAATTGAAATTGATGTTGTCTTAAGGCTAAATCTGCTTTATTCATATATGCAAATAAAATATATGAAACATTTAATTTTTCTTTTTCTTTTAACATATTTTTAAATTCTTCTTTTTTTCTTATTCTTTCTATAAAATCTATTTTAAAATTTTTTAAAAATTCTTGAATAGAATTTTCTAATTCATTTAATACTTCGTCAGTACTTTTTACTAATACTTTACATTCTTTTATATTATCTATACTTTCAACAAATTCGAAATATTTTGATTTTATAAATTCTTTCATTTTATTTTGATTTTGTTCTTCTATTATTGTTATAAATTGCATAAATGGTTGTATTTTTTTTTGTTCTATTAATATTTTTAATATATTTATAACATTTTCTCTTCCTTCTTTAAATTCAGGAACAAAACTTTCAAAATTTGAATTTTTATTTTCTGTTTTAGAAATAGAGGATAATACATTAAGTGAATTATTATTTGACATTATATATTATTTTTATTTAAATGTTTATAAATTAATGAATTATAATAAAAATTAGGTTTTATATGGATAATAAAAATATAAATTTAAATCATACTTCAAAATTTTATAAACAAGAATCAAATAATGAAAATAATAATATGTTTTTAACAATGAATGATCTAGAATCAAGTAAAAAAAAAGTAAATATTATATTTGATCAAGTTTCAAGTGAATCAGAAGATAATAAAACAATTGAAATAAATCAAAATGAATATCATGAAAATAATAATGTTTTTAATAATAATAATAATAATAAAAATAATATAATTAAACCATTACAAAGTGAAGAAGTATTAATATGTGAAATCCCAGGTAATAGTAATATATTAACAACAAAAACAAATCCAGCATTTCCAATTGAATCAAAAATATCATTTAAAGAAGATTTTTTTTCTCCAAAAATAAATCAAATAATAGAAGAAAAAGAAGAAGAAAAAAACAATTTTAAAAATACAATAAATAGTAATTTAAGAGGAAGTATAATAGTAGGACCAAAAAATTTGACAAAAAGTTTAGAAATAATGACAGGTTCAATTATAAGTCATAATGGTGAAGATTCATATTTTCCTTGTTTTATGTGTGATAAATTTTATGCTATAAATGAAAATAATTTTCCTGGAAATGTTTGTTCTCATATATTTTGTAGTAAATGTGGAAAATATTATTTTGAAGAATTAATTGATAATGATGAAATAAAAATGAAATGTCCTAAATTTAAATGTCAAAATATTTTAACAAATGATTTAATTAAAAAAATTGTAAGTGTTCCTCATTATAATAAATTGATACAAAATATTGAAAAAACTAAAAGAAGTAATAATAGTCAATTATATTTTGAAAATATTTTAAATGAAAATAATAAAGATAATGAAAAAAAAATTAAAGAACTTCAAAATTATATTTATGAACACGTTATTGATGTAAATTCAAATAAAAAATTTTATTTATTTAATAAAGCAAAAAATATCTATTGTAATAAATGTTATGAACCTGCATTATATTCAAAAAGTGGAAATAATTTTATTAAATGTTTAAATTGTGGAGTGTCAATTTGTAAATATTGTTTTAAAAATTTTTCAAAAGATCATTTAGTAATTAGTAATGAAAATCATTGTAAAGTTTATTTAAGAAAAAGATATATTTCTTTAAGAAAACCAAGTTGTTTTTCTGATTTTTTCAGAGAATTAGGACTTATTATTATTTCTTATATTATGCTTTTTATTGGGTTATTTTGTTCTATTTATTCTTGTTTTGCATGTGGAAAAAGAATACAAAATATTTGTATTCAAATTATTATAATTCTTTTTTCTCTTTTATTCACATTAATTCTTTCTCCTTTTATTTTAATATTACTTCCTTATTTTCCTGTATTTAATGAAATATTTTTTTAATTATTAATTAAATGTAAATTTTATATTTTATTACAAAGAATATTTTGAATAAATCAAATCCTTTAAATTAAATAAATAAATTTAATATAATATATTATATTTTTCCACATTTTTTTGATTATTGATTATTATTTTTTGAATTTTAATATTTAAAAATTTAAAAAAACCACTTTTTCTACTTTTGATATAAATTTAAAAAATATAATATAAAATATTAAATAAATCAACAAAATGAATTATCCAATGTATAATGAGCCAATGTTTCAATCTCCTCAAACATTAAATTTAGGAACATATCAACAAACATCTCCAGATTATATGTTAGATAATACCCCATATTATACAGATATAGATATATCAGAAAATATAATTCAACAAACAAAAAATAATATTCAAACATTTATTGCTAATTTAAAAGGAGAGGAAATACCAAATACTTATTATAATAGAAGTCTTGAGAATCCTCATTTTAGATTTTCTAAAAGTAATTCAATTAATAAAAAACAAATAATTAGACATCATAAAAATATGAATTATAATAATAATATTATAAATAATAGTATTAATAATAATTTAAATCAAAATAATCAAATTCCTTTTAATTTTCAAAGGGGAATAAGTCCAGTAGCTTATGATTCTAGTAATAATAATTTTTATGATAGTAATGATTATAGTCCTTTAAGAAATAATAATAATTTTGAAATTAATGATGATTATAGAGAAAGAAGTGCCCCAAAAAATAAATTAAAAACAAAATTAATTAAAAATAAAATAAAAGATGGTAATAATAACTTTATGATGAATAATAATTTGAATATACATACAATTAATATGAATAATAATATAGATAATATGAATATGAATTTAGATAATATGAATATGAATTTAGATAATATGAATATGGATATGAATAATAATATTGACAATAATAATATGAATAATAACATGAATAATAATATGAATAATAATATGAATATAAATAATAATAATAATAATAATATAAATAATAATTCTGATGAAGAATTTAGAAAAAAAAATGATCCTACAAGAGATAATTTAGAAAAAGTTTTAAAAGATACAATACAACAAAGAGATGAATTAAATAAAAATTATGAAAAAATTTTAAAAGAATATGAAACTTTAAAAATAAATAATGAAAAAATACAAAGAGATAAAGAAACATTAGTTTCTCATTTTGAAAATTTAAATAGAGAAAAAGATGATTTAGAAAAAAATTTAAATGTTATTCAACAACAAAATGATGAATTATTAAGAGAAAAAGAAGATTTAGAGAAGAATTTAACAGATACAAAAATTGAAAAAACAGATTTTGAAAAAAAATTATTTGGAATTAATCAAGAAAAAGAGAATATTAAAAAGAATTTAGATATAATGAAAAATGAAAAAAATAATCTTGAAAAGAATTTAAAAGAAATGAAAAAAGAAAAAGAAAATTTAGAAAAGAACTTTTCAAGTTTTCAAAAAGGAGAAGTTGATATTAATAAATTACTTGCAGAGAATAATGAATTACAAAAAAGTTTAAATAAAATAAAAAATGAAAATGAAAATTTAATAAATGATTTTAATGAAATGAAAGATGAGAAAAATATAATAAAACAAAATTTTGATGAAATAAAAGAAAAAAATGAGAATTTACAAAAGAATTTATTAAATATAAAAGAAGCAAAAAATAATTTAGAAAAAAACTTTTCAGAAATTTCAAATGAAAAAGATATTTTAGAAAAAAATTTAAATGATATAAAAGAAGAGAATTTAGAATTAAAAAATAATGTAGAATTATTGAATAAAGAAAATGAAACATTAACAATAAATATTAATGAATTACAAGGAGATGATAAATCAATATTACAAAATATTAATAATTTAAAACAACAAAAAAGTGATTTGGAAAATAATATTAAAATATTAGAGCAAGATAAAATTAAATTAAATCAAAAAATAAATGAAATAAATAAAGAAAAAGAAGATTTAAAAAATAATATTGATGAAATAAATAAAGAGAAAGAAAGTTTAAAAAATAATATTGATGAAATAAATAAAGAAAAAGAAAATATTGAAAAAAAGAATGAAGATTTAAATAAAGAGAAAACAAAATTAAAAGAAGATATTAAAAAATTAAATAAAGAATCAAAAAAATTAAAATTACAAAGTGAAGAGAAAGACAAAAATGTAAATGAAGAAAAAGAAAAATTTGAAAAAGAAAAAGAAGAATTATTAAAACAATTTGAAGAAGAAAAACAAAAATTACAAAATCAAAAAAAAGATTTACAAAAATTAATTTCAAATGAAAAAGATAAAGCATTAAAAGAAAAAGGAAAATATCAAAAACAAATGCAACAAGAAAAAGAACAATTAATAAAAGAAAGTGAAGAATTAAAAAAACAATTTGATAGTGAAAAAGAAAAATTTTTTAAAGAAAAAGCAGAATTAAAAAAGCAATTATTAAAAAATTTAAAAAAACCAATAAATGATAGTATTGAAGAGAAAAAAGATAATGAAAAAGAAGAAATGCAAAAAAAAATATTTAATTTAGAAAATGAAATAAAAAATTTAAAAGCTTTAAAAGAAAAACCTAAATTAGATAGAGCGAAATCTTTATCAAAACAAAATGAAAAAGATTTAGAAAAAGAAAATGAATATAAAAAAAAAATTACTAATTTAGAAGAAGAAATTAAAAGATTAAAGGCATTAAAAATTGAAAAACCAAAATTAGAAAAAACAAAATCAATTAATAAAGATTTAAATAAAGACAAAGATAAAGAAAAAGATAATAATAATGAAATTTTAAAAAAGAAAATTGTAGATTTAGAAAATGAAAATAAGCAATTAAAAGAAAATAATCAACAATTAAAAAAAAATTTAGAAAGAAAACAATTTATTTCTAAAGATAAAAAAAATAATAAAAATGATAATTCAATAAAAAATATTCAAAAAGTTGATATTAATTCAAAAGAAAATGAAAAAAAAGATTATAAAAATTTGAAAAATAAAAGATCACCAACAAATGAAAAAAATAATAGAGAAAGTATAAATAGTGTTAAAGATTTTGAAGTTGAAAAAACAAATTTACAAAATCAAATTAATAATTTAACTAAAACAAATAATGAATTAGAAGAGAAAAATAATAATTCTTCAAAGAAAATTAATAATTTACAAAAAGAAATTGAAGATTTAAAAAAAATAATTTCATCAAATGAAAATAATGTTTCTTCATCTTTAATTGAACAAAATTTAAATGAAATAAATGAAAAAAATAATGAAATAATACAATTAAAAGATTCACTTCAAAAGGCAAATAATAAAAATATAGAAAATAATGAAATAATAAATTCATTAAATGAAAAAAATAAAGAACAAGAAATTAAAATAAATCAACTTCAAGAAAAAATAAATAAACCAAATGATGAAAAAGATATTTATTCATATATTACAAATGAAAATGATATTTTAAAATCTGAAGTAAATCAATTAAAAGAAAATAATAAAAAATTAACAGAACAAATAGAAGAATTTAAAAAAAATAAAGAAGATAAAGAAAAAGAAGAAATAAAAGATGATTCAGAAACAAATGAAAAAATAAAGGAATATGAAAATCAATTAATAACATTAAATGATGAAATTAATAATAAAGAATTAGAAAAACAAGAATTAAATTGTGAATTAGAAAAATTAAAAGAAAAAGTATTAGAAGAAGAAAAAGTTTTAAATGAAACAAATTTAGAAAATACAAATTTAAAAAATCAATATGAAATAATAAAAAATACAAATCAAGAATTAGAAGAAAAAAATAAAGAATTTGAAAATAAAATAAATGAATTAACAAATAAAATTGAAGAAATACAAAAAAATATGTTTGAAAAAGAAAATGAAGAACAAGAAAATAATAATGCAGATGAAATGATTTTATTACAAAGTCAATTACAAGTTTTATCAGATGAAAATAATAAATTAAAATCAAATAATCAAAATTTAGAATCAACAAATGAAGGATTAACAAAAGAATTAACACAAGTAAAATTAGATTTAATGAAATTAAAAACAAATAAAAATGAAGAATCAAATAATTTAAATAATGAAAAAGAAAAAGAATATTTAGAAAAAATAGAAGAATCAAATAAAAAAATAAAAGATTTAGAATTTGAAAATAAATCAAAAGAAGAAACAATAACAATGTTAAAAAATGATAATAAAAAAGTAACATCTCAAATAATATTAGAACAAACGAAAAATAAAATAAAAATGGAAACATTAGAAAAACAAGTAAACACATTAAATGAAAATATAAAACAAAATGAAGAAGAATTAGACAAAAAAAATAATTTAATAGAAGAATTAGAAATTCAAGTAAAAAGATCAAAATTAGAAATGGACACAATACAAAAAAAAGTAAAAGAACAAACTGAAACAATAAAAAAATCAATAGAAAAAACAAAAAATGATTCAGAAAATCAAACAAAAATATTAAATGACCAAATAACAAATTTAAAAAATGAAAAAGTAGTATTTTCAAAAGAAAAAGAAGCATTACAATTAGAAATAAAAGCATTACAACAAGCAATAAATTCAAGAGCAGAAGAAGATATAAGAAAACAAGAACAAATGGAAAAATTATTAAATAAAGGTTATGATGAAAAAGATAATTTAGATGAATTAAGAAAAAAAAATTTAAATTTAAGAATGCAATTAATGGATTCTCAAAATACTATTTTAAGAGCTAAAGATTGTATTAAAAAAGCACAATATTTTGATAATATGACAAAATATGGGAAAATTCTTATGAGGAGATTTCAACCTTCTAATTTTGAAGAACAAGAAGCTATTAATAAATTAACTTCTATGTTTAATGGAGCTGTTAATTCAAGTAAAAATTATCAAGGGTTTGATAAAAATGATTTTAATTATGAAGGTGTTGAAAAGAAAAAAGGAATTTTTGGGATTTTTGGATAAGGGTTTTTCATATTTTTTTTTTTTTCTTTTTTTTTTTTGTTTTGATTATTAATTATTTTTTTAATAGAAATTAAATTTAAAATTTTTTTTTAAATTTTTTTATAAAAATAATATATTTAATAAAAAATAAGAATGTCAAATAGTTCTTCAAATCAATCATCATTAGGAAATAATAATGAAAATATTCCATTACAATTTGAAACATTATTAAACAATCCAAATGAATGGAATAATAATCCAATAGAAACAACACGTCTTTGTTTCAAACATTTATATACAATAATATTACAAAATCAAAAAAAAATAGAAAAAATGGAAAGAACAAAAGCAACAAAAAGTGAATTATCATCATCATTAAATATAAAAGCAAATATTGCAGATATAATGAGAACTTTTAATGAAATTGCACAAAATATTGAACAAAGACCAACTAAAGATGATGTTCAATTATTATTAGATGAAAAAGCAAATAGAAATGATCTTAATAATATTGTTATGACTAGACCTTCTTTAGATGATATTAAATCTATTTTAGCAAATGGAGATATTAAAATTAATTTAAAATATTCTTTAGATGATTTAAATTTAAAATTTGTTTCTATGCAAACTTTTAATGAACAAATGAATAATAAAGCAAATAAAGATAATGTTATTGCTGCTTTACATAAAAAAGCTAATAAAAATGATATTCAGGATATTCAAAATCAAATTAATAATATTAATCATAATGAAATAAATAAAAAAATTGCTGAAATTGATAATGATTTAGATAGGTTAATTGAAAATATTGGAAAACAATTTGCTAGTGTTAATACTGTTTTAAATAATTTAACTTCAAATAAAGCTGATTATAAAGAAATTGAAGGTATTATTACTAATGCAAATAATGATAATAAAAATTTAATTTCTAAAATAAATAAAATTGATAATGAATCTAATCAATTAAAAAATGAATTAGGTTTATTAAAAAATAATTTAAATTCATTTAATTCTTCAATTAAATTATTAGATGATAAAATAAAAACTTTTTCAAGTACTAATACAAATGCAAACGTAAATGATAATATGAATTCAGTTTTCAATGATAAAATAAATAAATTAAATGATCAAATTTTAGAATTAAATAATACAATAAATAATAAAACACTTTCACATAAAGATTTAGAAATAATACATAAAAAAATAAATGATATATCAAATAATACTTTATCTGCATCAAAAGCAGAAAATTATTGTTCATTTAATGATTTAGATAATTTATATAAATCAATAAAAACAGAAATGAAAAATAAAATAGATGAAATAAAAATATATACTCAAGAATATATAAAAAGTTTTGATAATGATATTCAAATTTCTTTAGATAAAAAAGCAAATTTATCAGAAATAACACCATTAATAAATAATAAAGCTGATATTAGAGAAATAAGTCTTATTTTAGATTCAAAATTAGATAAAAATGATATTGAAAAAATTCAATTATCATTTGATAAAGTATCAAAAGATTATCTTAATAAAATTGATTATGATAAATTTAATTCATTTGTAAATGATACACAATTTCAAATTGAATCATTAAAAAATGATTTAATGTTAAAAGCAAATATTAAAGAAATAATAACATATTTAAAAGGAAAAGCAAATATTGATGATGTAAATAAAGCTTTAATTGAAATTCATAATGAATTAGATTTAAAACCAACAATAAATGAATTTAATAATGCAATGGATAATCAAAATGGAATTAATAATGTATTAATTAAAGAAAATTATATTGGAAAATGGTTTTGGTTATCAGGAGAAAAAAAAAATAATTCTTTTATTCCTTGGGAAATTCAAATAATGAATACTTCACCTGAAAATTTTATTTGGGAAAAAAATAGTATTAATATTAAAATAATGGAAAAAGGAATTTATTTAATTTCTTTATCTTTTTTTGTTAAAGAAAAACCTGAAATACAAATTTTAATTAATGGTGAAGTTGTTATTAATCAAATACAAGGTGGTCATTTTTTAATAAATAATGAAAATAATTTAATTGAAAATGATATTAATAATTTAAATTTAGATGATAATAAAATGAATATTAATTCTATTAAAGAAAATTGTATTCCTGGAATAACTTTAAATAATTTTTTAAGTTTGGATGATAAAAGTAGAATTTCTATTACTTATAATGGGAATAATAATGTTAAAGGATTTTTAAGTTTGAAAAAGGTATGCTAAAATTTATTTTAATTTATTTAATTTTTTTTTAATAATTTGTTTAATTAAAATATAAAATATTATTTAAAAAAAGTTATTAAGTTTTTTTTAGAATTAAATATCAAAAAATATTTTAAAAAATTAATAAAACTAAAAAAATATTTAAAAATTATTAGTTTCATTAAAAAAAATTTAATAATACCATTTATATTATTTTAATCATAACACAAACATATATTTTTAATTATCATTTAAATCATCAAATTCATCTAATGGATCAATGAATTTTTTATTTTTTTGAGTCTCAGGTTCTTGTAATAATTTATTAAAATTATCTTCTTCATTTTTATTTTGAAAATCATTTTTATTATTTTCATTAGTATTATTATTTATTTTATGTAAAGGAATATCTTCAATACTTTCATCAATATATTTATTCACTTCTTGTTTTGATTTTTCTTCATTTTCAATTTTATTATTATTTGTATTTTCATTCATTTTTTTCTCTTCTGTATTATTATATTTTTGATCTTCAACAGTTTCATTTAAAGGTTCTCCAATATTTTCAGTTTCTTTTTGATTTCCTACATTATTTATATTATTACTATTATTATTATTTTCTATTTCATTCAATTTAAAATTAAAATTAGGTTTTCTATTTTTATTTATATTTTGTAAATTATTATCTTTATACTCAATAATATTTTTATTATTATCATTTTCTACAAGATTTTTATTTGTATTAATTTCATTTTCTATTTGATTTATATTATTTATCTTATTTTCTTTTTCATAATTTTCAATAAGATCAATATTATCTTTATTTTCCTTTTCAATTGTTTCAATAAGATTTTTAATTTTATTATTTTCATTTTCTATATTTTCAATAGTATAATTTTTATTATCTTTATTATCTTTATTATCATTTTTATCATTTAATTCATTAATATTTTTTTTTTTATTTATAATATTATTTGAATGATTTGAAAAATTATTTTCTATATTTTCAATATTTGTTTCATTAATATCTTTAATTTGAAAATTATTTTCATCATCATTTTTTAATTTTTCTTCTTCTAATTTTCTAAAATTTTCAATTTTTTCTTTTTGTTTTTCATATAAATCAGTTTCAATTAATAATTCTTCTTTTTCTCTTTCTTTTTTTTCAACTTCTTCAAAAATATCATTAACTTCTTTTTTTCTTTCATATTTTTCTTTTTCAAACATTTCAGCAATAGGTTGATATATTTTTTTAACAACATCACTTAAATTTTCATTTCTTTGTGTTTCAAATTTCATTTCTTTTAATAAATTTAATTTTTCTTTTTCTAATTCATAAATTAATTTTTCATTTCTTTCAATTTCACTTCCGTATTTTTTTTTATAACTTTCAAAAGCTCCATTTAATATTTCAGTTTTTTTTTCCAAATCAGATTTTAATTTTAATTTTTCTTTTTCAATTTTTTCAACTTCAGAAACATTAATAAATTCTTTTATATTATACATTTCTTTAGCAATTTGTTCAATTTTTTCTTTATATTTATTTAATTCATTTATTTTTGTTTCATTATCTTTTTTTTTTTGCTGATTTTTTTCTTTTTGATTAGATAATTTTTTATAAATTTCTCTTAAATTATAATAATCTGAATTAGGTTTATATATTTTTAAAGAATCCACATTTATTTTTTTAACTTGTCTGGATAATAAAATTGATTGTGATTTTTGTTTGTTTATTAATTCTTTATTTTGTTTTTTATAAAATTCAATATCTTTTAAAATTTTATCTTTTTCTTCTTCTATTTGTTCATAATAATTTGGATCATTTAATTGTTTTATTCTAGTATTTAATTGAAGAAATTCTTTTTTATATTGATTTATTATTTTTTCATTATTTTTTTTTGTATCTATTTCTATTTTTTTATTTTCTTTCTTTCTTTCAATTTTTGTATGTTTTTGAATTATTGATACTATTTTATTTAATTTAAAAAATATATCTAACATTTTTTGATTTTCTTTTTCTAATTCTTTTTCATTTTCATTATTTGATTCTAATATATTATCAATTTTTAATTTCATATTATTAAAACATTTTTCTGCTGTTGGTATGTCTTTAATTATAAATTGGTTTTTATCATTTGATAAAAGTAATTTATTATTTTTAATATTTAATTTTTTAATTCTATTTTTTAATGACATTTGAGTTAAACTATCATATAAATGATTCATATTATTTTTTTTTTCATGTTTAATAATTGGTTTTATTGTTGCATCTACTTCTGCATCTTTTAATTCAACTTTTCTTTCTTCCTCTTCTTCTTCTTCTTCTTCTTCTTCATTTTCCTCTTTTTCTTCTTTATTTTCATTTAAATTTTTTTGTTTCATTTTTGTTCCTGTTAAAAAAGTATTTTCATCTATTTCTTTATAATTTTTATTTTTTTTTTCACTAATATTATCTTTTTCATAATTATTTGTTATTTTTACATTATTTTTATTATCTAAATCTTTTTCTTCATCTTCTTCATATAATAAAAAATTATTATTTGTATTATTTTTATTATCATTTTCATTTTCATTATCAGATAATAAATCAATTTTTTCTTTATTATTCTTTATTGAATTCTGAATATTATTATTATTATTATTATTTAAATTAATATCTTCATAATTATATATTTTATCATCATTATTTTCGTTTTCTATATCATTATTTTTTTGATTATTTCCATTTATGGATACTTCTTCATTATTATCATATTCAAAATCATTATATTCATCTTCACTCATTTAATTATTATTTTATTTTAATAATTTTTTAATATTTACTTAAAAAATATGAGTATAAATTTGAATAACAGAAAAACAGAATTTGAAAATATTTTTGATCAAATTCAAGATAAGCAAAATAAAATTGAAGTATTAATTATTTTAATTATGAAATAGTTAAATTTATCAAATACTAATTTAACTTCACTTCCAAAAAATCTTTCATCATTTAAAAATTTAATTTCTCTTGATATATCAAATAATCCTATAATTGATGTAAAAATAATAAAAATTTATATGAAATTTTAGTTTGAAAAAATAGGAAAATCATTATCAACTTTACCTAAATTAAAAGAATTAAGAATTGATTTACCAACAATTGAAAATGTAAAAACAATATTATCAAATTTACCAAATCTTCAAATTTTAAATGATAAATCAATTCAACCAAATTTATTTAATCAATCAATAAATAATTTATTATGTGATATTGATTTAGATGAAAATCAAGTTAATGAGGCAAATTTAGAAATGGAAATTCCACAATATAATGTAAATTTTTTTTTTTTATTATTTTTAGAAAATATTAGAAGCAATTATTACTCTTTCTTCAAATAAAAATGAAGTTAATGAAGAATTTAAAAATTTTTTAAAAATTCAAATGGATTTTGTTGATAATTTAATTGAAAAAAATTATCCTAATTATTTATATGCTTCTCAAATTATAAAAATAAAAATTGATATATATCATTTTTTACAAAATCAAATTTTACTTTTAATATCATCTTTTAATGAAAGTGAAAATCCTGAAAGTAATGATATAATAAATGGTTTATTACAATTAACAAATGAAGTAAATTATATAATAAAAGAAAAAGAAAATGATATTGTTTCTTTAGTTGAAATGCTTTATGATAAAATTAGAAATATAAATGATAAATTCATATATAAAAATGAGAATTTAATTAAAGAAAACAATAAATTAAAAGAAGAAATTGATGAAAAAACAAAAGTAAATACATTATTAGAAAAAAATAATAAACAATTAGAAAAACAAATAGAAATAAATGAAGAAGAAAAAAAACCAAAAACAACTCTTTTATTAAATAATGCAGATGAAATTTTAAACATGGATTTAAATAACAATAACAATTTTGCAAATACAAATTACTTAAATGTAAATAATAAATATACAACATTTAAAAGTATAAAAAAACCAAATAAAAAATCTCAAACATTTCAACAAAAAAATTATAAAAATATATATTCATCAAACAACAATTATAATAACATAAACAATAATACATATAAACCAAAAAATAATTCAAAATCAAATTCAATAGTAATAGTAAGACCACATAATTTAACAAAAGAACAACTTCTTCAATTAATAGATGAAATATATCGTTCAAAATCAATATCAAATCAAAAATGTGAAGAAGTAGGAAAACCAATTGAAACAATGGAACAACATTTATATGTTTTTTTAAATCAAAAATTTGGTCTTAAATCATTAACAATTGAATATGCATCAGCAATAATAAAAGGAATAAAAGATTATTCAAATTCAAATAGTGAAATTTGTTTATTTGGTATGATATTAAGAAATGAATTAGAAGAAAATACTATTAATATTCTTAATCAAATTAAAATTGTAATGAATGATACTTTACAATATTTTTTAAGTGAGAAATATCCTAGTAAAAATGCAGGTGAAATTAATGATTTAGTTAATGAATGTAAAAAAGGTTTTGTTGATGAAGATATTTGGAATAAAATTATTGAATGCTTTTTTTTAAAGGATAATAATGCTTTTGAAAATGTTAAAAATAAAATTTATAATTATATTGAAAGAGTTTTAAAAAAAAGTAATGATTTTATGAGTAAAAAACCTGATTTTGATATGACAAGAGAAGAAAAAGGTTTTGTTGAAGAAATGAGAAATTATCCTAGAAAAATTACTTTTTATGATTTATTAAATATATTACTTGATTATCATATTAGAACTAGAAGTAAATATTTAACTAATTTTAAAATTTATTTTAAAAAATTTGATAATAATAATGATGGAATTTTAACAAAGAAAGAATTAATTTTATTTATTAGAGAATTAAATTTATTTGATGAAAGTGTTGTTAATGAAAATATTGATTTATTATTAAGAAAACTTCCAAATTGTGAAAAATATAATTCATTTTCATTTAGTGAAGTTTTAGCCTTATTTGATAAGGAAAAAATAATAAATGAAAAAGGGGAAGAAATAAGTTTATTAGATGCTATTGCTAAATAATTTTTAATATATTTTTTAATTTAATTTTTTGGGAAAATATTACAAATTTGATTTTTATTGTATAATATATAATTTAAATTTTTTTTTTATTTTAAAATATTATTAATTAAATATTTTTAAAATTCTATTTTACTTTTTATTTGTTAAATGACAGAATTTATTAAAGATGATATAAAAAGTGAATCTTTTTCTTTTTTCAATGAATCTTTTTCAGGACAAAATAAAATAAGAAAAATATCATTAAAAAAAAAGTAAATAATCAAAAAGATAATGAATATATAGGAATTTAAATAATAATTCACCGGAAATTTTAAATATATGTGAAAATTATTCAAATATATTAATTATTAATTTAAGTTATAATAATTTAACTTCATTTCCAGAATCTTTATTAAAATTTGATAATTTAATATCTTTAGATATTAGAAACAATAAATTTGAAAATATAGATGATTTAATAGAAAAAATATCAAAATTTAAATATTTAACTGAATTAAAATTTGATTTTACTTCCCCAAATCAAGTTCAAAATTTACTTTTAAAATCTCCTCAGATAATATTAATTAATGGAAAAAGTACAATAGATTTTGTTAATAATTTAGAAATTGAAGAAGAAGAAATTAATAATATTTTACTTAAAAAATTCCTTCCTATTTACAATAATATTTTTTATAATATTCAAACTCAATTTCAAAAAAATAATGTAAATTTATCAAATGAATTTCATAATCAATTTCAAAATTTAATAAATGAGGAGGCTAATAATATAAATTCAAATGATAATGAAAATAATTTAAATTATATATATTTAATCAATACTATAAAAAGTGAAATTAATATTATGAAATTTTTTTTGAAAATTTTTATTACAAATATTGAATATATAAAAGATAAAACTGAAGAAATTGGAAATGAAATTATAAATAATATATCACAAACAATTAATAATATATTACATTTATTTATTAAATTATTTGAAAAAAATAATAATTTTCATTCAATTATAAGAAAACAATTAGAAATAGTATTAAATTATTTAAAAGAAGATATTGAAAGAGAATTTTTAAATAAAATTGAAAAAATAAAAAAAGAATTAAATAAAAATTTAAAAGTATATAATGATGAAAAAGAGTTTTATTCAAATAAAATTGAAAGATTGGAAATAGAAAATAAATATATGACAGAACATCTTATAAAATCAGGTTTTAATATATCAAAAAAATTTGAAATATTAAATAAAGAAAATGAAAATAAAACGAATAAAAAAAATTCTATAGAATTTATAAAAACCAAATTAATATCAATTAAAAATATGAAAGAAATTATAAATGAAATTTATAATTCTAAAATTGAATATGATAAAAAATGTATTGAAAATAAAATACCAAATATTACAATGGAATTACATATGTTTAATTTTTTCAGTAAAAAATATGGTTTAAAAAATTTAGTTAATGAATGGATTATAAATATTGAAATGGCAATTAAAATTTATTCTAATGAAGATAATGATATTAATTTATTTGGTAAAATTTTAAGAAATGAAATTGATGAAAATGAAATAACATTTTTAAATAAATTGAAAAATTCTATTAATGAATATTTACAATTATGTTTGATAAATAAATATCCATTAAAAAGTAAAAAAGAATTGAATAAATTATATTTAAATAAACTTGAAAATTATTTAAATGAAGATGAATGGAAAATAATTTTATATTCAATTTATTCAAAAGAAGAAGGTAAAATAATAGAGAGAAGAATATTAAAAATTATTAAAGAATTAAATAATAATCGTAAAAAAGAATTATTAAATGATTTAAAAAATTCATGTAAAAAGAATATTGTAACAAGAGATGAATATGATATAATTAATTCAAATAAATTTGATTTAATTATACCATATAAAGAATTTTTATATATAATAATGGATTATAGAATTTGTTATAAAGAAAAATACTTGAAACCATTTATTTATTTATTTAAAAAATATGATTCAGATATAAATGGAATTTTAAATGAAGAGGAATTTATAAAATTATGTGATTCAATTTCTTTTATTAAAAAATTAGGACATTCATATATTATACAATTACTTAATAAAATTGATCCATATAATTTTAAAAGAATTACTTTTTCAAATTGTATTAAAATATTTTCAAATGAAATGATAGAAGATATAAATAATGATCAACAAGTTACAATATCTCTTTTAGATAAATTATGTATTGATGAAATAAATAATGAAAATAAAGAATAGATTTTGCATTTAAATCACTTTCTTTAATTTGTTGTTCTTTAATTTCCATATAAGGTTTATTTGAAATTTTATTTAAATCTTCATGTATATTATCTAATAATAAAGATAAAAATTAATGTGAATCTTGTTGATTTAAAGAAGTAAATTGAGGAATTTTTCTAGAAAATATTATTCTAAATTTGTTTGGGTTTATTGGTTTTTTATCATCATTTTCATTAATCCATAATTTTTGTATTAATTTAACATATTCTTCAATTGATTAACTATGGGTTCCTAATCTATTATAATAATTATTTCTTGTTCATAAAAATTATATAAACAATTTTTTCTTAAATCCATTTGATAAACATTGAATTGCACTATTCATATAATATGTATTCTCAAAATTATATAATCTTATCAAATCTTTATTTCCATTTGAAGGTAAAATTTCTTCTAAGGGTTTTTCAAAAATAAAATTAAACAAAAAATATAAAAATCTTATGATTTTTTTTGAATGTTATAACAAATTTTTTTATTTTGTTTTTTTAAAGTAAAAAAATTTTTTTTAAGGTTTTTTAAATTTGTTTTATAATTTAGTTAAATTATCTTTTATTTATTAATTTAATATTTTTTTTAGAATGATTAATTTGAATAATTATATTATATCTCTTTTATTTACATTATATTTATTATATATAGAAATATATTTTTATAGATTAAAATATTATTTTACTTTTTTTTATTTCTTTTTAATATATTATTTACTTTTTCATAAAAATCATTTAAAATTAAAAAATGAATGCATAATAAGAATATTTAATAAAAAAAATAAAAAAAAAAACATTTTTTTTATAAAAAAAACCAAATTAAATCAAAAAAAATGAATAGTAACTTAAATTATATAACCTAAATACTAAAAAATCAAAATAAAAAAAATAGAACATAAATTAATAAAAAAACTAGGAGAAGGAACATTTAGTGAATTATTCAAAGCACAAAATATAAAAACAGGAATATATATATCAATAAAATGTTTAAAAAGTTCATTTGATAATATAGAACAAGTAAATAATTTAAGAGAAGTTTAAGCTTTAAAACGTCTTTAAGGTCGTAAAAACATAATAAAATTAATAGAAGTAATATTTTAAGAATAAAAAAAAATAAAAAAATGAAATAATATTAAAATTTTATAGTGATGAACCAACAGGAGGAGTTGCATTAATATTTGATTTATTTGCAATGAATTTATATAAAGCAATAAAAGATAGAAAATGTTATTTAAAAGAATCAAAAATAAAAACATTTGCTTATCAATTATTAAAAGCAATGGAACATATGCATAAAAATGATATTTTTCATCGTGATATAAAACCAGAAAATATATTAATAAAAGATAATTATTTAGTACTTGCTGATTTAGGTTCTTGTAAAGGAATATATTCAAAACCACCTTTTACAGAATATGTATCTACAAGATGGTATCGTGCTCCTGAATGTATAATGACTAATGGATATTATAATTATAAAATGGATATGTGGGGAGTTGGTTGTGTTTTATTTGAAATTAGTACTTTATTTCCTTTATTTCCTGGTGATAATGAAATTGATCAAATGAAAAAAATTGAAAATATTTTAGGAACACCTAATCAAGATATTATTAATATTTATAAAAAACATTCTATTATTGAACATGATAATCAAATTAATTATTTTAGTAATAAAAAAGGAAGTGGTTTTTCTAAATATATGAGTCATTGTTCAAATGAATTAATTGATTTAATTAGTAATTTACTTATTTATAATATTGATGATAGATTTTCTGCTAAACAAGCACTTCAACATAATTATTTTAAAGATATTAATGATCAAAATTTAAATATGCTTAAAATGTCTATTATGGGAATTAATAATTCACAATTAATGAAAAATTTTATTAATGAATCTTTATCTTTTATTAAAAGTACTGAAGATTCACAAGGAAATATTAATAATGTTCCTAAAAAAAAAAGTAAAGAAAAAAATATTATGAGTTATTTACCTGAAGTTAATAAAAAAAATTCTAATAATAATAATAATGGATATATATATAATGAACAACATTCTCAAAGAAGTTTTCATTCTTCTAATAATGAAGAAGATGCTAATAATTCTAATAATAAAGATCATTCTCCTATTCATAAAAGTAAATTACCAAAATTAGGGAAGATTAGATTTAATAATCAAGATAAG
>JAJJLH010002078.1:0-55845 GCA_023806865.1 Isotricha sp. YL-2021a
ATTTTACAATAATTATATATATATTTAGATTGAATAATTAAATAATCAAAATAAATATATTTCTAATTTTTACAATTTAATAACTAAATAAAAATCTTAAATTTTTTAAAAATATTAATAAATATTTATAATCCAAATAAAAAATAAAAAAAAAAAATACTTCAATTATATAATTTTATAAAGAAAAAAAACATCAAATTATAAAAATTACTCAATAAACTCATTTTGTATCCTATTAATAATTTCATAATTTAGCATATCTTCAGTTCTCTTAATTTGTCCTAAAGCATCTTTTGCAAAATAATAATCACAATGAAATTTATTAACATCATTATATTCTTTATGTTCCTTTCAATTTTTTTCAAATTAGCTTTTTCTCTACTTAATTTTTGATATCTATTATTATCATTAAAAATATCATAATCTCTTCCTCTAATTTTAAATCTATTTTCTTCATTAATAAATAAAGCACTTTCTGGATTTGATTCAGTAATAGTTTTAGTATTAAAAATAGGTGAAGCCCCGAATCGAGTTTTTCTTTGATTTAAACTAATTAATGAAAGTTGAGGTTCAAATTTTCTTTCTACTTCATTTAATTCATCAAAATGCTTTTTTCTTTCATTATATATTAAATTTAAAAAATTTGTTGATGGTTGATAATGAGAAAATGTATTTGTTGACATTGATTTATATAAATTTTGATTTTTTTGTTCATCAATTTGTTGAAGATATAAATTTTTTAAATTTTCTTTTTTTTTAAAATCTTCTTTAAATATTTCTCTATCTTTTTTAGTTTCTCCTTCAGTTCTAATTATTTTTTCTTTTAACCAAGCAATATCTTTTTTTTGAAAATCATAAAAATCTTCATTATCTTTAGGAGTAACTAAATAATTTAAATATTTAATATAATTCATTTCATCATTATTAGGATCTTTATATTGATTAAATATATTCCCTAATAAATGTTGATCAACATATTTTGAAGGAATAGGAAATTTTTTAACAGCTTTTTCAAAAACTTGAAAAGGACAAGTATCTTTATTTTCATAACCTTGTTCTTTAATATATTTTAATAAAATAGGTTTTTTTAATTTAAAATATTGTTCAAAATATTGTACATCATCAGGATTAACAGATTTAATTTCTGCATTTTTTTTTAAATTATTTAATACTTCATTTTCATCAAAAGTTTCTTCATCTTTATATTCAATATTAGATAAATCAATTTTTAAAACTGGATTATCACTAAAAATTAAAGACATAAATTCTTCCATATTTAAATTAAAATTTCCTCTTTTATTAGCACTTGAAATTAATGCCCTTGTCTCATTATAATTAATAGGTATATTTAAATCATTAATCATATGATGAGCATCAAAAACTGTAATTTCACCTTGAGCACTTCTTTGCCAATCTTGAAATATTTTTCTAAAATTTGTTCTATTTGCATATCTTCTTCTTAAAGCTAATCTTATTTCTTGTAATTTTTTTATATCAACTTTACCTTCTAATGTCTTTTTAGCTTCAATTTTTACTAATTGAGTTTCTTGAATTGCTTCTTTATTTTTATTTATTTTATCTGCTATTATTTGATTTTGAATAACCATTTTTTTTTCTCTATTTTCTCTATCATTAAATTTTCTTCTTTTTTTTCTTTCTTTTCTTTGTTTATTTATATCACTTATCATCATTGAGTCTCCTAAAAAAATTTCTTTTCCTTTATTTGATTCATCTAATTGAGCAATTCTTTCATTTGTGTATATTGCTTTTGTATTAATTGGTATTTTATGTGATTTGTAAAAAATGGCACTTTGATAAATTTTTGGATTTTGAATATCTGAATTTAAGTAATATTGTTGATTTATTGGTTTTGTTGGACTAAATAATTTTTTGTGGGCTGAATATGATAATTCATATGGATATTTATTCATTGTTCCAAAATCTTTTGTTTTGTGCCATGGTTCAAATTGTTTTAAGTTTGCAATGTCGTTTTTTGTTCTATAATCTATATTTGATAAACCTGTTGTGTGTATTCTTTCTCTTTTTAATGACATTTATTTTATTTATTTTAAAAATAAGTTATTTTTTTATTCTTTTATTGTATAATTTTTTATCATTTTTTTTTTTTTGATGAATTATTTAATTTATTTTTAATAAAATAAATTGAAAGATATTAACAAGATATGATTTTATTTTTTCTTATTAATATTTGATTGAATCTATTAATTTAATTGTTAAAAAAGTTTATTTAATTAAAAATCTAATCATATTATTATATTATAATTAATGTTATTAAAATATAACAAATAAGCATTATCTTATAATATATTTTAATTTATTTTACTTATAGTTTAATCAATTTGTACTTGTACATTTTTTTGGACTAAATGTCTTTTATAAAGAAAAAATAAATAAGTTATTAAGATAATATGTATTATTAAAATTAATAAACTTATACATATTATAAAAAATTCAAAAGTAATAAATTTTGGTTGATTTTCATATCTATTCCATAAATATTTTATACTAATATATTTTAAAACATAATTTTTAATTCGAAAAGATAAAAAAATATCATAACAGACAATAAAGAATTCTAATAAATTAAGAAATAAAAAAACTATTTCAGAAATAATTAAATTAATAGAACAATATTTTTTATCTAAATATGAAGTCTGAATAGAAAAACCTTCAACCCAAATCATAATAAAGAAAACAATTGAAATAGCTATCAAAGAAATGTTTTTAATATTTACATAATTTCTCATATTAATTGTTTTTCCTATATATTTCATTAACTCAGTTTTATTACCAATATATGAAGAATTAATTCCTATATATCCAGTGTAAAACAAATAAAGATCACTATTATTTTTCAAATATTTATCTAAATCAGGTAATTTTAGTAAATTAATACTATTTTGAGAAAGAATATTTAAAATATTTTCATTATCTAATTCAATAAATTTATCATTATATGCATCATCAAATTCACATCCAATTTTATTTGAAATATAATAATAATTATTAAAATATAGACCAAAAGAATTATCATAATCATAATTATAACAAGGACCTTTTTTATCACTTATTTTTAATTTTGTTAATATTTTTCCTTCAATATTATCTCTTGATAAATGAAGATAATGTTTATTTTTTAAATTAAAAGTAGTAATATTACTAATATTAGTATTTTTTGATGATTCAAAATTTGATATTTCAATATAATTTATGGGACATTCTAAATAAGAAGGAAAGTAAAGATTAAATCCTTCTGAGTCTTTACCACATATTTTTCCTTCTTTTGCTACTGAATTTTTAAATATGTTTTCATATGAATAATTTTTATATAATTCAATTTCAAAAAATTTATTACCCCAAATAAATATATTAATTCTTTCATTGTATTTATCTAAATTTTTAATTCCATAAAATGTATCTAAAATATATTGTTCAATATTTTTCTGTTTTTTATTAAATGATAAAAGATTACTTTCAGGATTATATAAAGTAATATTTTTAATTGGTGACATTTTCCAATTATTTTCTAAAGTTTTAAAATATCCATCATTAAATTGACCTTTTAAATAAAGTAATATATTTAAAAATAGAATAAATATTACCAAAAATGATTCAATTATGTTTTTTACATATACTACTTTTAAAAAATTTCTCTTATTGCTCTTAAGATAAAATGTTATATCAATATTTGCATTTTTTTCAGTATTTCTGAAATTATTTTCACTCATTCTCTTAAATTAGTTATAAATTATTATTAAAATCAGTTTATTAAGATGAATGGAATTTTGAAAAAAAAATTATTAAAAATAATTTGAATTAATAAAAAATAATCAATTAAAACTTATTTACAAAAATGAAAGGAATTAATAAATTTTTATTTTTTTTCAAATAATAAAAAAGATTAAATTATATATAATAATTTCATTTGAAATAAAAACATTCCTTTAAATTTAAAAGATGAAGATTTCTTGAGAACATTATGAATTATTATAAATATATCAATTTAATCATTAGAAACTAATAATTCCTTTAAAAAAAAGAAAGATACATCTCAATTATCATATATTATAAAATCTAAATCAAATCATTAAGGAATTCTGTTTAATAGTGAAAAATCATTATCATTAGAGATAATAAATAAAAAACAAGTTTTATTTTTGATGATATAAAATCAAAAAATAAAAAAAATTTATCAAAATCATCAAGTATGATTTGTAATAATTATTCATTATATGAAAAATATATAAAAAAAACACCATTTAATAAAAATAAATCAAGAAATAATGAAAATTCTATAAAAAGTATTTCATTATCATCTAAAAAATTTGGCAATTATCAAAGTTCATTTAATTTATCATATTATGATAATAATGAAAATAAAATTATAAATAATAATTTTTCTCCATTTAGTAAAATAATGGAAAATTATATACAACAAAAACAAAAAGAAATGTCATTAAGAAAACAAAATGTTCAAACAAGAAATAATTTGTCTAGAAATAATAAAAAATTTGTATTAGAAATAAATTCAAATAATTCAAATTCAAATTCTTATAATAAGAAAACATATGCAGGAATTAATTTATTAAGTCAACATTTAAATCAGTTAAGTAAAAGAAAATTAGAATTTAAAAATAATAATAAATTAAAATCTACAAGAAATAGGAATTTAAGTATGAAAGATATTGATAATATTTCATATATGATTAATTTAAAATATACAAATAATAATAATAAAAATAATAAAACACAAAAAGATAATATTTATGTAAATAAATTTTCTAGTAATAAAAAAAAAACTCAAACTTCACCATCTTATAATATAAACGAGAAAAATAAAAAAGAAAAATTGAATACATTAAAAAAAAATAATCAAAATAATTCAAATAAAATTGATAATGAATTAGAAAAAAAAAATAATATTCTATTCAATAGTAATAGTAATTATTCTTCAGAAAATAATAAAATTTCAACATCAAGTAGAACAAATTCAATTAAAGGACCTAATTATAATAGTTATAGAAGTGTTGATAGTGAAAATACTAAACAAAATAGTTTAAATATTAAAAAAGATAAAAAAAATGATAATTTAGAAGGACCTGAATTAATTCATTTTTCTTTGGTTGAATTAATTCAAAAAGGAAGAAAAAGAATGGAAGAAATTGCAGGGAAAATTAAATATAATAAAAAGAAAAAATAATTCATTGAAATATAATTAAGTTTAAGAAATTTAAAAAATAAACAACAAAATGTTTTAAATAAAATTTAAGATTTTCTTTTTATTTTATCTTTAGATTTATTAATATAATTAGATTTGCTTATTTTATGTTATAGATTAATACAGTGATTCATTAAATGTATTTTAGCTATTTTAAATTAGGATTTTAATAAAAAATATATTAAAAAAAAATAATAAATATAAATTATTATATTATTATTTTTCATTTTAAAAAAAATTAAATTTTTTTTCGTTATTAACTTTTAAATAAGTAAAGTTTCCTAATTTTATTATTTAAATTAAATAATATAAAAAGAGTCACAAATCATATTTTTATTTAAATATTTTTAAACAATATTTACTAAATATATAATAAAAACTATTCTTCAAGATAAACTTTTTTTTTTTCTTCATGTCTCGTATCAACATATTTCATTTGAGAAAAAATCCTACTAATTTGAAAATCATTTTTAATTTTTTCTTCTTCTTCATCATCATCATCATCATTATCATTATTTAAAAGATTTTTAAATTTTTTTTCATTAATTTTAATAGAGTATAATAATTCATTATCAATTGATTCTTCAATTTCATTTTTTCTACAAATACTACAAATTACAAATTCACCTTCATTTGAATAATTTTTTATTACACATTTATCATGTAATATATGACCACATTTAAAAATAATAATTTTTTCTTTTGAATCTTTACTTTTATCAAATTCTTTATGACATTCATCACATAATTTTAAAGTAAAATTATTGGCATGTGAATTTTCTTTTTTGAATATTTCTTTTTTATGTAAAACATTATTTTTAAGTAATTTTTTTGCATTTAATAAAATTGTTTCTTGATTACCATTTGATTCTAACATTTTTAAAAGTATATTTTTAAATTCTTTAAATTCAGCGTCTTTATAATTTGCACTTACAATTTTAATTATTTCAATTATACTTACGTAATTACACATTATTTCTAATAAATCTGTTATTGTTTTTGATAAATATTGATCAAAGTCATTATATTGTTTTGATTTTTTTGATTTTAATTTATCTAATTCTGTATTTATTGAATATAATTCCATTAAAAACATTTTCCATAATTCACTTATATTTTGTTCATTTTTTTTACAAATATTATATATATAATTTATAGTTTCTTCGAATTTATTATAATTATATTTGTAAGAATTATCATCAATTTCATTTGAATTTAAATTTTTTTTTATTTCTTCAAAATATTTATTTAATTCATTTTTACAAATATTAAAAGCTTTTGTAGAATCTCCAATTTTTGTTAAAACATAAGTTGATGCATCAATAACTTTATTATTTATTAAAGTATCTAATATTTCATCATATGGATAAATTTCTAATTCTTTTATTGTTGGTAAAATTTTATCATATTTTTTAAAATGACATAATAATGCAATATGATTTTTTAAAACATTTTCAATAAATAATTGATCATCATCAATTAATTCACTATCTTTTAATTGTTGTTTAAGATCTTTTATTATTCTTTCAATATATTCTAATTTTGATTCTGGATCTTTTATTTTATTTAATATTTCATTTTTTAAATTTGGGAAATTTATATTTATAAAATTTTCAAATTGTGAAATTGAAATTTTAATTATTTGGTCTATATTATCAAAAATAATATTTTTAATATTTTCTAATTCAGATATATTTTTTTTAAAAGTAAAATGTGTTAATATCATATTTAGCCAAGTAAATAATTTTTTTTCCTTATCTGAAATTCCACAATTTGGATCAATAAAAATATTTAAACATTCAGAATAATGATGTAATTTTTGAAGAATAAATAATTTAATATCATCAAATATATTTTCTTTACATTTTGATAATATTTTTTGTAAATCATCTTCATTAAAAGAATTTTTAGGATCATCATTTGAATTAAATACATTTTTTAAATCATTACATAATTGATTTACTTCATTTAAATTAATATCTTTGATTAATTTTGTATAATTATTTAAAATAAAACAAGAAAATTCAAGATTTTCTTTTTTTTCAAAATGAATTTTACTTGCAATTTTTATATTAAATTCATATAAATATAACAATATTTCATCATTATTTAAACTTTTTACCATTTCCATTAAATATTCAACTAAACTTTTTGGATCAGCATCATCAATTTTTGCTATATTATTTGAAAGAAGCATTACTGTAATTTTATTATCTTTATTTTCATTTGAATAATCTTCTAATATTTTATATAATTCAGGTATTGAAAAAATATTTTTTAATATTATAAAATAATCTTTTGCATCAAATTTACATAATTCAGTTAAATTTTTATCATTTAACATCCAAAAAGTTAATTTTGGAATTAATTCTTTAAATTTTTCTTTACTAATTTTTTCTTCTGAATTAGGAAATTTTCTCCCTGTTATACATAATTTTAAATACCATAATAATTTATGTCCAATATATTGTTTACTTGATAAAATTTCTTTAATTGAAACATTTTTTAATAAATAATAATAAGTAAAATTAATTAATGGAGTTGAATTTATGTATAATTCAAATAATTTATAAATTGGAATTAAATAATTTTCTTCTTTACCATTCATATATAAATAAATTAAAGGAGTTATCAAATCTAATTCTTCTAATTTTTTTTTTATTTTATTTGTATCTAAACTTTTAATATTAATATGAAGAAGTAATTGACTTAATAAATCCAATCTATTTTTATCTTTATATAAATCAATAATATTTAATATTAATTGTTCGTCTAAATTAAAATTAATAATTTTATTTGTTAAAATATAAGGTTCTAAATTTTGTAAAAATAAATCAGCATAATTTTTATTTTCAAAAATAGGTTCAATTTCTTTAAAAAGATAATCAAAACTTTCAATTTCAATACAAAATTCAATAGATTTATCAATACAATTATTAATTGCTTTATCATCAATAATATCATGAAGGAAAAAAGAAGTATTA
This sequence comes from Isotricha sp. YL-2021a, assembly GCA_023806865.1. Lineage (NCBI taxonomy): Eukaryota > Ciliophora > Litostomatea > Vestibuliferida > Isotrichidae > Isotricha > Isotricha sp. YL-2021a. The sequence continues at coordinate 8,224 of JAJJLH010002078.1, forward strand.
CTAATATTATTAATTTGAGAGTTTACATATTGAGAAAATAATTGCCTTAAATAATTACCAATAATTTTTTTTCTTTCATTTATATTTTGAGGAATTTCAGAAAGTGCAGTTAATTTTCCTTGAAAAATTTGAATTGAAATTGCTAATAAATCATCCCATTCATTTTTTTTTTGTAATATACTTAAACATAATTTCCAATTTAATAATTTAAAATTTGTTATTTTATGTCTACCTAAAATATTTAATTCATTCCCATTTTCAATTATTGAATAAAAATAAAATTCATTTATATTTGGATCTATTATTTTTATGTAATTTTGTCCTTTTATATCAATAATTCTTTGTTCTAATTCTGCATATTGATATAAATTATTTTTATTTTTTTCTTCTCTTTTTCTTAATTCACCATTTTTAAATTTTCTCGTATTTAAAACTCCTAAACAATTTTTTTTATCAAATAAATATAAAATTGAATTAGTTAAAAAACCAATTTTATATATTATAGAATCATTAATATAATGTCCTAAAATAATACTTTCACTAATTGTATTATTAACAATAAGTAATTTATAAATATAAATAATATTACTCCAATTAATTGCTAATAATAAAATATTTTCTGGTTCAATATTATTTCCAAAAGGATCATATTTTTCAATTGGTTTACCAAATCCAATTGAGGCATCTGTAATTTCATTTTTAATAAAATCTGGTTTATTAATTGTTGATATTAATATTATTTCATTTGATAATTTATATATTTTTACTGTTTCTTTATCTCCTATTACACAATATTTTCCTATTTTATTAAAATTTTCATCTTCTTCTTTTGAAAAATCTATTGTTTTAATAAAATTAATTATATTATTATTTATAACTGTTTTTTTAATTATATCTTGAGATGATATTAATCTAAAGAATAGTAAAAATTCTTTTTTAATAACAGAAACTTTAAAAAAACCAAAAGAATCACATGATAATATTTCAAAAATATTATTTTCAAAATTATAACATTTAATATCAATAATTGGATTTTTATCTTCTGTATCTTTTAAAGGGTGAATTTTTTCTGATAAAAATTTATTTTTTCCTGTTAAAAAATCAAACATTGCGATTGTGCCATTCATATAACCAACAAATAAATAATCACAATTAACACTTAAATTCATACAAGTTACTTCAACAAAATTAGTTTTTGATAAAGGACAAGGAAAATTTTTTTGAGTTATTTTATTTTTATTTTCTATATTAAAAAATATAACATTTCCATTAATATCTCCTATTCCAATATAATTATTTTTTGAATATAAAATATTTATTTTATTTTCATTTATTTGTTTAAAAATTTGATTATTTAATTCAATTTGAGGTTCATTTTCTAATAAATTAAAATTTATTTTCTCATTTAAAATATGTTCTTTTAATTTAAAACTTTTTTTAATATTTCCTATTCTTTTTATTGAAGGAACTTCAAAATATTCTACAAAGTCAATTGGATTTTTAATTCCAGGAATTTGATTTTCATTTTCTTCTTCTAAATTTTCATTTTGAATATCTTCTTTTTTTTGATTTGATATTTCTTTATTTTCATTTGGTATTTCTTTATTTTCTATTTTTTTATTTTTATTTTCATGAGTTTTATTCTCATATTCAATTTTATTTTCTGATATATCTTTTATTAAATCATTAATTGATGTTTGATTATTAGATTGATTTGGTTTCTCAATTTCTTCATGTATTTCTTGTTTTATTTTTGATTCTTCTTCTTTTTCATTATTTATATCATTTATTATATTATCAATGTGCAACATTTTTTAAATAATTTATATTTTTTCCATTTAAAAAAAAATATCATTTTTTCTACAAAAAATCACATAAAAAAAAAAGATTAAATAATAATATAAATAAAATTTCTAAAAACTATTTAAAATATTATTTATCTCAATAAATAAGAAAAAAAAATTAAAAATATTCATATTAAAAAAAAAAAACTTAAAAAAAACTTTAATTAAGTAAATTCTTATGTTTAGTATCCCATTCTTCAATCCTCAAACATCTTTCAATAGGAAACCACGAAATACTTTCCTTATCAATTTCTGTTTTAACATAAGACTCAATTCCAGAATAATCAGAATGTTTTTTTTCTTCTAAATAAAACATATAAAAAAAATAAGAAGCAATATCATGATCTTCTAAATGTTTATTAAACCCTTCTTTCCCAATATAATACTTTTCAATTTTTCCTCTATTTAACCCACAAATAAAGCAAATATTATCAATATCATTTTCAATTTCTTCTCCAGCATTTCTTAAACTAGAAAAAGTATCAATAATTAATCCAGTAACCATTTGAAAAACTAAACAAACCATAATAATAGTATATGAAATATCTAAAAGATATCTAGTCAAACTAGCATCATAATTAACATTTCCTCCTTCATCATCAATAAAATTACCTAAATTTCCACCTGAAGTGAAAGTATTTGAATAAATATAAGCTAAACAATATACTATACTTTCACATGAATTTTCTGGCATTATATCATAGAAGAAATAATATACTATTAAAGCATAGAAATAAACTAAAATTAAGAAAAATATGAAAATATATGTTAATTGGTTTAATGGCTCATATACTGCTTTTAATACACTTCTTAATATTGGTTGTGATTTTATAAATTCCATTAAGTGAAATGCAAAAAAAAAATCATGGACAAATAATCCTAATAAGGAAAATAATATGTAAGCTAAGGCATATAAAACATTTGGATCTATTATTAAACGTAAGTATATTCCTATTTTTTTAAATAAGTTTTTTATACCATTTAATGTTAATATTTTATCTATTCTTCTTATTTCTAATTCATTCATTTTTTTTATTTTTGTTTCAAAAATATCTTTTAAATATTTTATATATATATTTCGAAAAATAATTGGTGCTTTTCTTGTTAAAAATTCAGCAAAAATTAAAGAACTAAATATTGTTAAAGTTATTCCCAAAACTAATAAAATTGCTTTTGAAGTTCCCATTGAAGTACCAAATAATTGTATATTTTTCAATACATCTTTTTGATCTTCATCATTAACAATATTATATCCTAATAAAATAAAAACATTAACAATAATTCCTAAAATTAAACAAATAAATTCAATAACATTAGGATAAATAAATAAAAATTTAAAAGGTCCAGTTTTACTAAAAAATTCTTCTAAATCATATAATTGTTTTAAAGTTTCATATAATCTATCTTTTTCTCCTAATAAAGCACTTAATTTTGTTTGTACTGAAGTTCTATTTGCTTCTTCTTGAAAAGTTTTAAGCATTTCTTTACTTAAATTTTTAAAAAAAGCCAATTTTGGACAATAAGCTTTTAAAATTTCATTATCTTTTATCATTTCAATACTTAAAGAATGACATTCAAAATATTCCATTGCATTTTTTATACTTTCAAAATTTTGAGTTATTTCTATTAAATTTTCTTTTTCTACTTTTGATAATTTATGTGATTCTTTATTAAGAGAATATGATAATTTTTTAAATTCAGTTTCTTCATCTTCAGCATCTGCTAAAGTGACTATGAAAAAATATAAATTAAAACCACTTTCTGCAACAATTTGTTCATTTCCTTTTTTATCAAATTCTTCTATTTCTTCATTATATAAAAAAAATTGAACATTATCTTTTATTTTTAAATAAATTTCATTTATTTTATCATATATTAATTTATAATCTAAATCTCTTAAAATTTTTTGCATTACATTATCTTTTGTTTTTCTACCTTCTATTATTGATAAACATACTACACTTATTTTATATATTAAAAGTGATTTTTGGAAATTTGATAATAAATAAAATAATTTATATTGTTGAAAATTTTTTTGTTGTTCATTGAGATTTTGATTTATTTGTTTATTATTATTAAAATTTTCATTTTCTTCTTCATGTTCATCATTATCATCATTATTATTTTTTTCTAAATCATTCTCTTTTTCTTTTTCTTTTACTTTCTCTTTCTCTTTTATTATCTCATTCTCATAATTATTTTCTTTATTTAAAATAGATAAAGATTCATCAGAAGGAATTAATTCAGTTTCTCTTAATATTTTATCAAATAATTCAATAATTTTAGAATTAATTAAAGTTTCTTGATTAATTTTACAAGGTCCTTGTAAAAATTTACATAAAGTTTCTAAAACAGATAAAATTCTCTTATAATATAATTCAGTAGTATATTTAGTCATAATTTGTCCTGTTTCAAAAATATTTCCTAATTTCCCAAGTAACATACTCATATAATCAGAAAGTATATTAATAAAATTATATGATAATCTATTTGATGCTTGTTCTCTCATAAATTCTTGTAAGTTTGTATAATGATTTTCAGTTAGTAATTGTAAAAATTTTAATAAAGCTACAATTGTATTTAAATAATCAAAATCTTTTTTTGGTGATTTTTTCGATATATCATTTTGTAAATTTTGATATATATCATATTCAAACATTTTTGTAATATAATAAAAGAAATTATCACTATTTGGGAAAAATACAAATAATTGATAAAATTTTTTTTGAGATAAATTATTTCCTCCTTCTAAAACATTATTAAAAAAATGAAGAACTGAAGGAAATATTTTTTCATTAAATTCTTTATTTCCTTCACATACTAATTTTAAAAATACTTCAACTGAACCATTATTAAGAAATAATTTTTGACAATGAATCATTAATTCATTTCTTAAGTCATCAATTCTATCTTTAAAAAAGAAATTTGATACGACACTATCATCTTTTTTACTTGGTTTTAAAATTTGAGGTTTTACTTCAATAAAATAAGCAAACATTTCAATTAAAAAGTTAATTTGTGGATAATATTTTGTTGATAAATAATTTTTTTGAATAAATTTTAAAAATATATTTAATAAATGATAATTATTTTCTTGATCATTTAAAATTTCATCTACTATATTATTTGCTGAGTTTTCATTTATATAATTTTGAATAATTCTATGGAAATTTATTTTTGATTGAAGTATTTTATCTAAAATTTTAATTTCTTTATCTACTAATTTACCAATTCTTTTATTATTTTCTATTTTATTTATAAAATCTTCTGTAAAAGAAACTGTTAATTTTAATATTAATTTTTTTTTATTTTGAGTTGATTGATTATTTTTAAATTCTTTTAAAAATACTAATTTATAATATTTATCTACTTTTGATTCATTTTGACTGAAAAATAAAATTGGAGGAAGTTCAAATTTATCAAATAAATCTTTAAATTGTTGTTTGTGTAATGATATATAATTTAAAACTTTTGAATTATATTCATTAATATTATCATCTGATTTTAATTCAATAAACATTTTTTTCATTTTTTTCATAATATCTCTAATTTTATTTATTGAATTATTATATTCTTCATTTGTTTTAAAAATTCCTCTTTTAAAAAAAATTGTTAATTGATAAACAACAGGGAAAAATCCCATAAAAAAAAATTTATATGCACATTTTCTTAATAATGATATTAAAAAATGATCTTTTTTATAATAATGTAATAAACATTTTTCAATATCAAAAAATTGATTTAAATCATTTGATAATATTTGAAAAAAATCTTCAATACTTTTTTTTAATCCATTTGTTTTTTGTAAAGTTTCCATTCCAATTAATTGAAATAATCTAAAACCATTAAATTTTAATTTATAAAAATATTTTAAACTTGCAAGAATATTATTATCTTTCCTCATTTTATCTCTTTCTGTTTTTGAAATATATTCTACTAATTGTTTTAAAGAATCTAAATTAATTGGACAAGATTTTTTTAAAATATTATTAAAAAGATGATTTGAAGGGAAAATTCTAAGAATTAAACCTTTTAATTTATCATTAATTGTTAATAATTTATATCCTATTTTTGTTTGAAAATATAATAATTTCATTCTATAATTTATAGTTTTATTATTTAATTTAATTGATTGAATATTAGGATTTTCATTTGTTTTATCTTCAGTATTACTTTCACTTTTAATAGTATTTCCCATTTGTTTATTTTTAATTTCTGGTTTAATATTTTTAATTGGTGCAGTAAACAAATAAAATTCTTTCATAATTTCTTCAAAACTTTTTATAATATAATTTAAATATTTAATATCTTTAATTTTTGTAATTAAAGTAGAAATAAAATTTAAAGTATTACAAGCTTTCTTAATTTTTTTATCATATTGTCTTCTTGTAATTTTATTCTCTGGAAAATATTTTTTATTTTCATTATCATTATTATTATCTTTTGGTTCTACTAAAGCAGAACCATTTACAATTTTAATTGATTTATCATCATTAAATCTATCTTCAGATAAATTATCATTTTCATAAAGATCAAAAACTTCTTGAAAATTTTCAATAACAAATCTAGTTTTTACTATTTCCATAATAAATTTTAAATGTTGACTTGTAAAAATTTCACTTCTTGAAATCATTTCTTTAATTAAATTAATAAAACCTAAATCATTAAAATAAGAATAATCTTGACAAAAGAAAATAGTATCTTTAATATTATTTTGAAAGTCATTTGAATCATGAATTAAACATCTAAATAATTTAAAAACTTTTTTAATTAAAACTTTTAAACAAGCTTTAAAATAATTTGGTTTCCCAATTTCATCTTCTTCAAAAGGATAAACTTGAGAAATTTCTCTAATTAAAGAAAATAAAACATCATTTAATTGAAAAGAAAAAAAAATAGTTTGTGTTAATCTTAAAGAATCAGTTCTTTTATAAACTTTAGTTCCATTTTTATAACACATTTCAATTAATTGATTTAAAACATTAATAACATTTTCAAAGTCATTTGGACTATCATCTTCTTCTAATAAATTAGTTTTTGTCCCAGTAAAAATTATTTCTTTAAATTTTGTTGAGTCTTTTGTATCAATATAACCTAATGGAATTTTATCTTCTGTCATCCATTTTTCTGTCTTTTCAGTTAATAGAGATAATCTTTTTATTAATACATGACATAAATAATATTTTTCTAAATCTTGTACATCATATAATATTCTTATATTTTTTAAACATTCTACTATTTCTCTTTTTTGACTATGTATTCTTGTAAATAATTTTACTAATATTTTTGTCATTTTTTCTTCAACATTTACTTCTAATATTTTTATTATTAATTGTTGTAAATTTTTAAATACTATTGAATTTAAAAATTCATTTTCGTAATTTATATTAAAATTATTAATATTATTTATTTTTTTAGTATTACCTAAAATATCTAATAAATTAGTTTTTTCTGTTTTATCATCTTCATCTTCACTAAATATCATTTGATATTCATCTTGATCAAGAGAAGTAAATAATTGATATAAATAATATTCATGATCCATCATAGTATCTTTAAAATCAACTGTATTTGTTAATTCCATTTCACATAAATCATATAAAGAAATATCACTTGGGAATTTTTTTAATTTTAATTTTGTTATTACTTTAGTTATTACTTTTTTATTTTCATATAAACTTTTTTCTAATATTTGATTTATCATATCTTCTTTTTTTATATCTAATATAAAATTAATTATTTTAGCTATTTGTTTCATTATTGGAAGAAAAACTTTCCTTCTATCAGTTAAATCATTTGGTCCATAAATTCCATTATTTTTATCTAATGTTAAAATATATTTTAATTGAATAAAAATTTGCATTAAATAATTAATATTTGATTGAGTTAACATATCATTTTTATTTGCACTTTTAAAATTTTGAGCAATTATATTTTTATTTTCCATATTAGCATCAATATTATCAATTATTAATCTTTCTAAAAAAAATTCATTTATATAATCTAATACATAAATTAAATATTCAGCACCAATATTATGTTCAAAATTATAATCAATAAATTTAGTTCCTATTTTATTAAAAAAATTTGATTCAACATTATCTTTATTATTCTCAGTTTTTCCTTTTAACTTTTCTTCTTTTTTTTGATTAGAATTCATTTGACTTTTTAAATTTTTTTCTCCTTTAATAATACAATCTTTAACTTCTTCCTTTAAATTATGTAAAGCTTGATCTAATTGATTATTAATAACTTCTTGTATATTCATAGGTCTATATTCAACATTTTCATATAATCTAAATTGAATAATATTATAAATTAAATTCATATTAGCAGAATTGACAAAAATTTTTCCATATTTAATACTATTTAAAAGATAAAGAGATAAACATAAAATTAAATTTAATTTTTCAAAAGGAATATAAGTCTTCATAGGAATTTTTGTACTTCTTTCAACTTTTAATCCATTTGAAACTAATTTAATCATAGTTGGATATATAACAGGAGAATGTGGTTCTATATCAATATAAACAAAATTTAAAATATTAATTAATCCTCCTAAAATTTCTTCATGAATTTCTAAATTTGCTATATGAAATAATAAGTGATCCAAAGGAAAAATTGTTCTTATTTTTTCTATACAAACATAATTTCTAGCAAAACATAAATCTGCAAATAAATTTAATTCTTCTGCTAAATATTTTATCATATTTTTTTCATAGTCTGTTAATGTATTTTTTGCTTGACATAATCTTTCTAATTCTTCTGTTTTAAATTCTTTTTTTTCATTTTTGTAAACTACAAAAAATTTAGTTTCATTAAATTGAGGAAAAATTTTAATTAAAAACTTATCTTGTAATTCAATAAATATTTCATTAAAAATATATTCTTGATTTGATGTAATTCCCTTATCACCAGATTTCATTAATCTTGATAATAAAGAAATAATATTAATATCATATTTATCACAATTATTTAAATAAGTAATAATAGTTTTTATAATATTTTCACTTTTATCATCTTGAACTTGATTATTATTATTATTATTATTATTATTAGTATTAGTTTCAATAGTATCTTTAATTAAAGTATTCATAAATGTTTCATTATCTTTTATTAAATCCATTAAACAAGAAGCCGCTTCTTTATATTCTAATAAATAATCATAAAAAATATTTTTATGACTAAAAACATATTCCTTAATTTTATTATGATTTTTACAACAAGCAGAAATAAATTCAAAACATTTCTTAATAGCTAAATTAATTTCTTCATAAATTTCAACTTTATTTTGTAAATCTAAATTCCTTTGAGGAATTCTTGTTTTTTTAGAAGGTCTTTTTGGAATTGTATTAATATTATCTTTAGTATTTTTAGTTTGAATTTTTTTTCCTTTATCACTAGAACTATTTAAATTCTGTTCAGCAAATTTTAAAAATTGATGATGTATAGAACTGAATTTTTTAGCTTCATTTAAAAAAACAAAACACTTATCTAAAAATCCTTGATCAAATAAGAATTCTTGTCTATAAACAACAGGTTTCCCAGAAGGGACAACAATATCAAATTTCCTAATAAATTTATTAATACAAAAATCTCTTAAATTTTCAAAACAAATTCTCAATTCTGTAGTATCTTCTTTTATTTTTTCTAAATCAGAAACATTTTGTGATGATTCAAAATTAGGAAAAGATGGTTTTTTTTGAGTAGTATCAATAATATTTTCTGGTATTGTTGCCAATTTTGTATTTTGATTATCATTTGTTAATATTTTCCCAAATCCAATTTTAATACAATTTTCTATTTGTTTACATAAAACTTGATTAAAATATAAAACTAAATGAATTTCCCATGATTGACTTTCATTTGAAGGAAGAAGTCTTACTAAATCATTATCAAAAGGTAATCTTGTAACTGATAAATTATTAACTATAATTTCTTGATCTTCAAATTCAGAATTTATTTTTGCTTCTGAGAAAGATAAAAATTTCTCTGATTTAATATGAAAAATACGTAAAATTTCCTTTTTTTTTACTGGGTGAAATTTTGGTGAATTATCAATTGAAAAATCTTTTTTATTTCCATAATGATAATATGGATTATTAGGTCCTTTTAAACCTTCATATTTTATTCTTTCGAAATTATTTCTATTTATTATTTTATATGATTCCATTAATGTCCAATCACATTTATCACTTGGAATTTCTTCTAAAGTTAAACTACCAAAATATTTTGTTTTTTTATTTATTATCATACTCTTTTCTTCAAATCCTAAATATTTTTTTGTTGCTACATGTCTTAATCTTATTTTTTTATTATATTCTACAATTGGACTCATTCTCAATTCTATATTTTGTATTAATTGATCTTTTAAATATTGATCACTTAATGTAAAATTATTTTGATTTTCTAATTGTTCTATATTAAATAAACCATATATATTATTCATTGTTTTTTCTCTATCTAAAGAAGAAAAAGAAATTTGATAATTTTGTAAAGTTGGATTTCTAAAATTTGAAAAACTTTGAGTTGATTTTTTTATATTATTACCAATATCATTAATTTGATTATTAGAATTTTTATTTTCTTCATTTTTATCAATATTAATACCATCATCTTTATTAGTTGGAGTAATAGTTAAATATTTATCAATATTTTGACAACAAATCCAAACTGGATTTGCAAAAGATAAATTTGCGCTTGAAGGATCAATATAATTAGAACATATTTTAACTTGAAAAGGATTTGAATTATTTTGATCTTCTGTAAAAGATAATAAATATTTATAATTTTCATTTTTAACTGTTCCTAAAGTACTATCATTCACATTTATATTTGAAATATTATTATTTACTTGAGTTTTTTGAATTATTGTTTGTCTCGCATCATCATCAGTTACTATTTTTATTTTTAAATATTGATTATTTGCCCAAACATTTTTTTCTTTTTTTCTAATAAATAAATTTTGATTTGAAAATACAAAATCTGCTTTATTGTCATAATTATTATATGGAGAAAATAAAAAAATACAATCATCAGAATAAAAATCAGTTAATATTAATTTATTTTTATTTTGATTTGATACTGAATCAATATCATATTTAGTTACAAACATATGTGATTTAAAATGAATTAAAATAAAATTTTCTCCGAAGTGAATTGGTTTTCCAAATTGTTTTATAAATTTTTCATTTTCACTATAAACATCTTTTTTTGTTTCTTGAAATGTTATTATTAATTTATTTATATCATTTTTAATTGAAAGATCGTCTATGTAATTATTAGATAATTCTATTTTTGATCTTATTGGAGGGATTTTTTCATCTAAAATTGATTTGTGTATTAAATATTCATTTTTCATTGTTGGAAATATAATAAATAAATTATCTTCAAAATCTTTTAAATAAATACTATCTCCACTTAATGTTATTTTTTTTGTTTCAACATATGATTTATCCTTTAATTCAAATCCTGATGATGTTAAAACCATTCTATTTTTTTTTGAATGTTTATAAAATTCTATATAGACTATATCACCATATTTAATTTTTTCATGCACTTCCATTTTAAATTATATTTAAAACAAATAATTAAAAATAAGATAAATTAATTATTTAATTGAAAATTTTTTTAATTTTAAAAAATAAATTTGTAAATTTATGGAATCATATTCAAATGATTCATTAAGAGAAAGATTACCAAAAGATATAGAAGATATAAGTTATGATAATTATAATATATCTAAATATATATCAGATTCAATAATATCATTTTCTAGAAAAGAAAAATTGACAAAATTAAAAAAACCTGAAATAATAAACTTTGAATTTAATATATTACAAAAAATAATAGATAATGAAGAAAAACATTATGAACAATTATCAAATCAAAATAAAAAAGATAGATATTCCAATATAAGAACATATAAATATAATTCAATCAAATTAAAATCAAAAGAATATATAAACGCATCATTTATTCATTTACCTTTAAAAAAATATTTCATAGCAACACAAGGACCAATTAAATCATCATAAATGATTTTTGGGAAATGATATTAGAATATAATACAAAAATAATAATAATGTTATGTAATCAAATTGAAGGAGGAAGAGAAAAATGTACAGAATATTGGAGAAAGGAAATAAGTTATATAATATTAAATATACAGAAGAAAAAATAGAAAATTTAATTAAAAGAAATATAACAATATCAAATAATAAATTAAAAAAAGAAATTATTCAATTTCAATATATTGGATGGCCAGATCATGGAATTCCAAATTTAAATGATGCTTATAAATATTTTATTTATATTATTGAATTTATTCTAAATAATTATAATAATTCACCTGTTGTTGTTCATTGTTCTGCTGGAGTCGGGAGAACTGGAACTTTTATAAGTATTTTTAATTTAGTTTATGAAATTATTTGTAAAAAAAATTTAGATGTTATTCAATTTTCTATTTTTAATACTGTTAGAAAGTTAAAAGAAATGAGAATGTTTCTTGTTCAAAATGAAGAACAGTATAATTTTATTTATGATTTTATTAAAACTTTTTTAGAAATTTATTTTAAAGTTAAAAAATAATTTTATTCTTTTTTGGGATTTATATTTTTATAATGATTTTTAATAAATTGATGATTGAATTTATTGATAATTTCATTTTTATAATATATTTTTAATGGTTAAAAGGTTTTATATATAAAATCATTTAAAGAAAAAATGAATAATATTAACATAATATTTTATATTATTAATTTAATTTTTTAATAAACAATAATTATACAAAAATAATAGTTTTTATATATTTTTACATTATATCTTTTTATTATAAACATTATTTCTCCTATAATTATTTTTATTAAAAAAATTATCATTTCTAAATAAAATTTGTGTATTTAAATTATCATTATTTACTTCTCTACTATTATTATCTAAATCAAATGCATCAATTAAATCATCTGCAATATCACTTATATTTCCTTTTCCTTTTTCTTTTTCTTTTTTTTCTTTTTTTATTAATCCTTTTTTTAAATGAGCATAATAATCATTATTTTTTTTTTCTTCTTCAAATTCTGTTTTAAAATTTCTATTTTTTAAAATATCATTAAAATTGAAATTTGATTTATCTAAAAAAGATTTAAATTTCCCAATTTTAAACTTCATTAAATCAATTTTTTGTTTAGTTTCAAAATAAGCAATATCAGAATAATCATTAATATTTTTATATTCATTAGTATTAATATTATCTTTTGGTGATTTACTATTTAAATTAAATGGATTAAGACATAAAATTTTTTTAATATTATATGCTTTTAAATTAGAATTATTTCTCCTTTTTGTATAAAATATTTGAGGACTATTAAAAGTATTATTTGTATACATTTTTTTAAATTATTAATTAATAAAATACAATAGTTTTTTTAAAAATAATTTTATTTATATTAATCTATTTATCTAAAATATTTAAATAAATATATTTTTTGAGAAAATTATTTTATAAAATTTTTATTTCATTAATTATTTTTTTTTGAATTTCGATATTCAGAAACTTTTTTAAAATTTTTTATATACATTTCATATTTTAAATTATTTTTAACAGAGAAAATACTTATTAAATCCTTTTCAATTTTATCAAAAGGTAATTTTTTTACAATAGAATTTAAATCATCAAAATTATCAAATTCAATAAATTTCTTATCATTTAACAAATCTATATTATTCGAAAGAATATTTTGAATATTTTCAAAAGAATTTTCTTTTTTATCAAGTGAATCATTTATTCTATTTTTCTCCTTTGAATTATTATTAAATTTTTTATTATTTTCTTGAATTAAAGATAATAAATTTAAATTAATATTTTTATTATTCAAAGGTAATTTTTTTTTTATCACATCTTTTTTTTCTTCAAATTTTTTTTCACAAGATGTTTCAGTTCTAGATGTTGTTATTGCAGTAGATTTATTATTTGAATTTTTAGGATTAAGATTTATTTTATATGTTATACTAATATTTGATTTATTCATTGTAGTATTTGGTTTTATAATATCTGTTTCTTTAATTTCATTAATTTTTGATTTAACATCTAATTTTTTTTTTATTATAAATTGTTTTAATGTCTTTTTTGGTTTTTCAATATTTTGATTTTTAATAATATTATTTTTCTTTTCTAATGATCTTTCTTTTGAAATATCAAATTCTTTTTTATATATTTGATTATTTAAATAATTATTATAATATGTTATATTTTTTTTAATATTTTTTTTGTTATTTTTATCTTTAATTTTGCTAATTGAATTACCATGAACTATCATTGATATTGTTTTTTTTACATTTTGTCTTATTTGTCTTAAACTTTTATTACTTGATTTTTTTATATTATTACATTCTTTACTTAAATTATTATTTGTATTTGATTTCATATGTTTATAAGAATCTATTTCTTCTTTAATTATTGTATTATTTTTATTTCTATTTAATCTAGTTGAATTTAAATTATTTGATGGAATTAAATTAAAAGAATTTATTTTATCACCATTATCATTTATACTAGAAATTTTAATTATATTTTTTTTATTATCATGAATAGTATTTCCAATTGAAACATTAAAAGTATTATTATAAGAACTTGTTGAATATTTAAAATGATTAATTTTTGGTTTTGAATTTTTTTTTAAAGTGTCTTTTTTAATATAAGAATTTTTTTCTTTATATAAATTTTGAATTTTTTGACTTGATTCAAAATAAGAAGTCGCAACATTATTTATTTTTCCTTTTATAAAAATTGAATCTGTTCCAGTAATTAAACTAATTGGTATTGCTTTTTTATTTCTTGGTTGAGCTAAATTGGTATTTTTTATATTTTCATGTTGATTAAATGATGGGTTCATTGGCAGAGAAGTAATAATTAATTAATAAAATAATTAATATTTTTTTAAATTAATTGTTTAATTATATTATTTTTTTCTTAATTTTATATATAATTTAATAATAATATTTTCTTTTTATAATGAAAGTTTTTCATATTTTAATATAATTAAATATTATTTTTAAAAAAGAATTTTTTAAATTTTTTTGATGTATTTAAAGAGAAATAAATTTTAAAATAAATGTATTTTATTTCAAATAAAAATAAAAAACTATTAATTTGAAATGGAATCTAATATTTCATCATATAATAAGCAAAGTAAATATAATATATATAATAACTTATATGATACCAAAAGAAGAGAGTCAATATTAATAAAAGATTTTGAAAATAAAACTATTAATAATACTAAAGAATTTATTAAACAAATTGAACAATTTAATAAAGAGATAATGGATATTTATTTTAGTTATAATAATAATTCAAATGAAGAAGATTTTTCAAATAAATATATTAAATTAAAGATAGTTAATTTTTCAAATATTTTAATTGATGCAATTTCAATAAATGAAAATTATATTAAATTAATATTTATTAATAAAAATAAAATAAAATTAGAAGAAAATAAAAAAAATTCATTTGGTTAATTTAAGTGATTATATAATATATGATAATTCAATATCATCTATTCAATTTTATATGTATTATAAAGAAAATAATAAAATATTTTATATTATGGATAATTTTAGAAACATGTAAAAATAAATAAAAGTATAATTATAATTCAAAATATGATAATTATTTTTTTAGTTGATATATTATATATTTTGATGGATTAAATTTAATACTGGAGATAATTAAATTAAATTTTTTAAATAGAAAGAAAAATAATCAACCAAATTCAAATATAATAATTAATAGTAAAGGTTATTCAATTTTTACTATATTAAAGAAATAAATTATGTAATTATATATATGATGATGAAACACTAAGTAAAATTCAATATACTATTATATTTAAAGATCAAAATTGGATTTTATATGATTGTGATTATCAAATTTTCCAAAAAAATTAAAAAAATGGAATTTGGTCTTTAACTAAAAATGGTATTTTAATAGAAAATCAAATGATATTTAAAAGAGGAAATTTAATTATTTTGTAATATATTCATTAATAATAATAGTTTGTTTAAAATTATAATTATTTCAACATATTGTTTTTATAATAAGTATTTGTATTATATTAAATATAAAATATAAAATAAAATTTGAATTTAATTTATTGTAAAAAATATATATATATATAGAGAATTATTTCTACAAAAAATTTTATAAAATATATATTTTCTTATTTTTATTTTATAAACTAATTTTAAGATATTATTCTATATTGAAAAATACAAAAATATATTAGTAAAATATGGTTAATTGATATATATATATATTAATATTTATTTTTATTCATCATATTATAAATTACTACAAAATTGAAATTATTTCATAAATTCATTATTTTAATTTCCATAAATTTCAACTGATTCATTAAATTTTACTTTTGAATTTTTTTTTTTTTTCAAAATTTTTTTTGTTGGAAAAGTTTTTTTATAAACTTTATCCCCATTTATTCCATATATTTGCCTATAATCTAAAAATTTAAATATATAATATTACATTTTTTCACATATTTTTCCTTTTCTTTTATATTAATTTTATTTATTTTTGTATTAAATTTTGTTATAAGATATAATTGTTGTTCTTCTTTTGATAATGATTCAAATTTTATTAAATCTTCTTCACGAGGTGAATTTTTCCAACAAATTTTAATTAATTTAGAGAAGAAAATTATTAATAATATAAGAGAATACCATTTATAATCAATTATAATTCTAAATAAATCTATTTCATTATTCATTTTTAATTTTTTTTATTAATAAATCACTAAAATTAGTAATTATTATAATTACTAAATAATAGTTAAAATTTTAACATATATTAAATATTTTTTTAATAATAATCAATTGATTTTTCATATAAAATAATGAAAAAGATGATAATTTTTTAACATTTATTTTATTTTTCTGATTTATTTTTTAATTTATAAATAGAAAATATGGATGATATAAAAGAACAAAATAAAAAGGAAAAAAATATAAAAATTAATAAAAGTACTTCTACAATAGGATCACCAATATATATAGAAAAAGAAATTGATAATGATTTAATCTCAAAAAATATTAAAAATTCATCAAATAATAATATAAGTATTAAGGATTTAAAATTAAACGATGAAAATAATGGTGAAGTCTTTTCAAATAATACTTTTACTATATTAACAAATAGATCTTTTTTTAAATTAAAAAAAGCAAAATCACTTTATTTTAATAATGAAAAAAAAATGAATAATGATTTAACACAAAAAAATAATATAGAACATTTTCATAATCGCAATATATATGATAATATTACTAATAATTATTCCTTTATTCCATATTTTCAAACAATTAAAAAAAATAGAATTAGAAATATATTATATTCTAATTTACAAAATTTAGGAAATACAATTGAAAAAAAAAATAATAATGAAAATAAAATTATCGATATTAATAAAGAATTTATAAAAAGTATAAGAGAAGAAATAAAATTAATGAATTTAAAAAGTAATTTATCAAATAATAAATCAGTAAAAAATAAAGAAATTTTTACATTCGATACAATTAAAAAAAAAGAAAAGAAAGAAGAAAATATGAAAAAAATATTTGAAATTTCCCCATTAGTTTATACAAAAATAATAAAATCAAAAGAACAATTACCAAATGTATTTAAAAAAATAAATAATTCAATAGAAATGAATTTAACAAAATCATCAAAAAATAGATCAGTTAATTTAAAATATGTTTTACATTTACATAATAGTACAGCTAGAAAATCATTAAGTCAATTTAAAGTAAAAGATTATTCAATAAAAAAGAATATAAAATTAAATCACAAATCATTATATAGTTTTAGCAAAAAAAAGAATAATAAAATAAATAATCCATCAAATTTATCAAATAATTCATCATTATATTTTTTTTACAATCCCTTAATTAATTACAAAGACTTTTTTCTTTAAAACAAAAAATCAAAAAAAAAAAAAGAAAAAGAATTTAATAAATTTTTTTATAAATTGTAGTATTAACAAAATAATTTTAATTATATAATAATTCAGTCTTAATATAAATTTTAAAAATAGTACCACAATTATTAGGTTTAACTAAACATTTTAACTTAATTCCCATTTCATCAGATAATTTTTTACATATTTTTAATCCACTCCCTAATCCTTTACATTTAATATATCCTTCAGCAGAATGAATTTTAGTATCATTTGTATCAACTCTATAAAAAGTTTCTCCTTCACTATTAAAATCATTTAATAAAGAATTACTTATTCCTGTACCTGAATCTTCAATTGAAATTACTAAACCTAATTCAATATCATTATCATTTGTTATTTCTTCATTTGCATTTATTTCAATTATATAATTATTATTTTCAAATATATCTTTATTGGCTCCAAATTCAAAATATTTTAAATCACTTTCTTTCATTTTACTAATATTAACAATTACTCCATTTGTATTATTTGTATTTTTTATTGAATTACTTATTAAATTAGATAAAATTTGATTAAATCTTTCTTTATCAATTTCAATATTTCTTTTTGTTAAAATACTATCCATTGTAGTAATAAAATTAATTGTTTTTTCCATTAAATTTAAATATGCATTTCCTATTCCTTCAATATATTCTCTTATATCAGAAAGAGTATAAATTTCAACATTTAATTCATTAATTGAAGTTTCTATTGCACTATTTATTTTAATATATTCTGTTAAATCCATTGAACTTAATTTAATAGTTTCTGCAATATATTTTATAAATAAAAAAGTTTCTATTGTATCATATTGATACATTTCTGAATTTGATTTAATTGAAGATAAACTTCTTCTTTGACTTTCTTTTTCAGATGAATATTTTACAGTTTTTTTATCATTAAATAATTCTTTATTTTTTGTTATTACATCACTTTGTTTATTACTTTTTTCTTCTTCTATTGCAATTAATGCAACTTTACTTTCATTTATTGTTTTTTCTTCATTATCTTCTTTTTCTTTTATTAATTTATCCATTAAATCTTGAATAAAGTAAACTGGTGAATTGAATTCATGATTTACTTTTGTTAATATTAATTTTTGATATATTTGTTCTACTTTAATTCTATCTAATTTTCTGTTATTTGTTATTAAAGTAAAAATAAATTTGTAATTATATAATGTATTTAATTTATCATGATCTTGGAAATTTGGTATTAAAATATTTTCTGAATTGTTTAATGAAGAAGAATTTGCTTTTGAAACATTTAAATTTATTTTGTATGTTGAATTCATATCAAAAATGTCGTTTTTGTTTAAGTCTGATTTATGTAATTGTTTTTTATTATTGTTAAATGATTTTATTGATACTCTTTTAAATTTTACACTAAATAATTTTGTTCCTTGTTTTATTTTAAATCGACCTAATGGAATAAAATATTCTAATTTTTCTTGTTTTCCATTTTGTATATAACTATTTATAATTTGTTCTGCTACTTCAAATAAATTATATTTCTTTTTTCCATTCTCTAATTTTTTTTCATTAATTTGAAAAATTAAATTATATAAAAGATAATTTTTATTTTTTTCTTTATCATAATCAAAAACTTCAGACATATTATTAACAAAAGTTTGATTTGTTTTTAAAATTTCAAAGTCATCTGTAGTTAAACAAATTCCAATATCTCCATTTTCTAAACTTTCTTCATTTATTAAATATGAATAATATTTTTTAATACAAAAGTCAAATACTTTTTTAATAGTTAATTCAAATTTATAAGACTGTAATATTGTAAAAAATGCTGTAATTATAATTGATGCATTATATTGATAAAAATTAGTTTTATAATTTGTAATATTTAGAATAATTAAAAGAAAAAAATCTAGAAAACCAATAATAAAAAAATGTCCAAAATGTAAAGACATATTTGCAGAAATCATTATTATCATTAAAATATGTGATGAAATAAAATAAGTATAAAATTTAGAAATAAAAATACATTTTTCACATGTATTATTATTATACATAACAACAAATATACTTATAACATATAATAAAAATATGATCCATGAATTTAACAATATAAAAATTTTATTCTTTTTCAAATTTTTTAATATAAGAAATATTAAAAATGAAATTAAAATTATAATAAATGTGACTATTTCAACTATAATAATTCGAAATCTATATTTATTATTTTTATCTAAATTTAAAAAAGTAAAACAAATTTGAATTATTTCAATAAAAAGTAAAATACTTAAAATAAATAAATTAATTGGAAATAAATTAAGATAGGATTTTGATAGCAAATCTAAATATTTTTCCTTCACAATTAAATTACTTGAAAAAAAAGAAAGAATTGAAGAATGATTTGAATCAAAATTCATTAAATATTCTTCACAATCTTCAATTAATTGATGAAGATTTTTTTGTATTTCATAATTATTAATATTATTATTTTTCATTTATATATTAAATTAAAATATTTTTTTCAATAAATAAAAATTTAAATAATGCTCCAATTAAAAAAATTTGAAAAAAATAAAATATTATTTTTTCTTTTTTTTAAGACCCATTAAAAGCAAATAACAACTATTAAAAAATTGATCATTTCTTTCTTCTGATAATGCTTTCTTTTGTTTTTTTTCATAATTTTCTTCTGAATAAGTTAATTTTTCTTTTGGTAAATATTCATTTTTTATTATTTTATCTGATAATATATGATGAGTTGATTTTAATTTATTTATATCTTTATCATTATAAAGCATTTCTTCTTTTAATTCTTGATTATTTCCAAAGTAATTATTAATATATTTATCATATTCAATTTCAAGAAGTTTTTTTCCATATTTTTCATTTAAACATAATATTTCAAATAAAATTAAATAAATGAATTTAATATCAATTTCATTTATATAAAGATTAATTATACTAATTATTGAATTCATGAATAATAATATGATATCATTTTCTTCTTTTCCTTTTTCATCATTATTTATTTTGAATAAACAATAACTAATAATTTTATTTACAATTTTTTTTTGTATTTTCCCAGGACATAAAATTAAAAATTCATTTATTGTATCATTATCAGAAAATTCTTCAATTATATATTTAGCATAATTTATATTTACAGTAATATAAATTTTTATTATATCAGTAAATTTTAAAAATAAAGATTTATCTTTTATTCTTAAACATAATGAAAAATAAAAAAGTAGCATAAATTTAAATATTTTTTCAGAATTATCTTTTGATTCAAATATTATTTCTTTATTATCATTTTCAAAAATTTGATAATTTGTAGTAGCATTTTCTATAAAAATTTCTTCTTTTCTTTCTTTAGTATATTTATCAAATACTTCATAAAATTTTTTATTTTCAATTGGTTTAAAATCTTTCATATATTTAGCAATATCAATTTTAACTAATTCCAAAACAAAAAGTTGATATTCTTTCGAAGTAATATTTTTCAAAATCCAATATTCATACATTTCAATATTAATATTATTCAAAATTTTATTATTAATATTAGATAAATTATTATAAGGAGGAGATGCTAATTTTGTTTCAAATTCTTTATTTTTATTTTTTTCTATTTTTTTATAAAATAAAATATAAGCATTATTCGCATTATCAACATCAGTAGTTTTATTATCTTTATAATTTTCTTCTTCAGTTTCTCTAAAACCAAAAGCTTCATTTGGAATATTTTTTTCATCAAATTCTTTAACTGTTATATCATTAAATTCATACCATTTATTATCAGAAGTTTTAATTAAATCATAATAATGTCCTGATTCACTTGTTCCTAAATGAATAACAATTCCATTTAATTCAAAATTACAATTTTTGTCTTTTGAATCTTCAATTAAATAATTTTTCATATTTAATGTCATTGGAAATTCAAAATAATCATTTAATTTATATTTAATCATATTATCATAATCAAATTCAAATCTTTTTAAAACAATTACTAAAATATTTGGTAAATTTTTAAAAATTTGTCTTTTATTACAAGCAATTTTTGTTTTACATTCTTCACAATTAATTTTATTTTCACCATCCATAACTTCACTTTTAATATAATTATTTAAAGCTTCATATATATTATTACATCCTTGAATATTTATTTGAATACTATTATATTGAAATTCATTATATCTTTTATGCCCACATTCAAATTTTAATTCATCAACAAATTTTCCACCAAAAAAATAATTAAATAGAGATTTATAAGGATTTTTTATATTTTCATCTGAATTATTATATATATTATTAATATCTTTTTCAATAGAATCTATTAATCCACCATAAAATTCATCAGCATCCATTTGTTCATTCAAACTTAAATTATTAATTAAAGCAAAATCTTTTGGATTATAATATTGAGATTCATATGCTTTTAAAGATGAAAATACAATTTGTAAATTATATAATATACTTGTTTCATTTGATTTAATACTTAATATTGTTTCTCTTAATATTGGAATATTAAAAAATTGTTGAAGTATTGAATTCATATAACATGTACATGACATATTTTTTAATCCACAATATTCAGTTTTTATATCTTTTGATAAATCAATTACCCAATTTTTTAAATAATTTGATTTCCAAAAACCTAATAAATGAATATTATTTAATTTTCCTAATATTTCTAGATATAAATTTAAAGTTTCATTTGGATTTTGTTTAATTATTGATATTATTAAATTATATATTGATTTTTTTGAATCATTTTGTTTTAAACATGTTTTTGGATTAGAAACTGAATTTTCATTACATTTACTAAAAATGAATTTTTCAAAAAAAATTGAATATAAATTTTCTTTTAATAAATATGGTATAATATCCTTTGGAAATAATTCAACTAAATTTTTTAATAAATTTGCTTTTCCTTCAATTTCTTCTTCATTTATTTCAGAATTATCTTTTTTATTTTTAAATGATGAAAGTAATAAATTTATAACATTTAATAATTTATTTTTATTTTTATATTCAGGAATATTATCTGAATTTAAATTAGTAAATTTATTAATTAAATTTGATAATAATTCTAAATAAATTCCTGATTTATCATTTTTATTAATATATTCAATATTATCTTTTTCAAAAATTAAATCAAGGAAATTAAAAAATAATTTTGAATTATCTTCAAATAAACTTTCATATAGGAATTTATAAATAATTTTTTGTAATCTTACATTTTCACTTTGAATATATTGATATATTATTATTTCATTAAATATTTTTGGAATTGTCAATATATATTCTAAAAAACCTGTTTCATTGTCATATAAATTATTTAAATAATTTAAAATTTTTTCAAAAATTTCTCCATGAATTGAATATTTTTTCTCTTTTAAAAAAATTAAATATGAATTAAATTCATTTTGATTTGTGAAAAGTACTTTATCATTAATTTCTTCTAAATCTATTTTTTCATCTTTTTTTAAATTAGGTAATTTTTCAATAATGAAATTTTTTAATATTATTATATTAAATTTAATATATTTTTCATTTTCATTTTCGTTTTTTCTTGATATTTTCATAATGTCTAAAATAATTAATAATAAATTTTCTATTAAATTATTATCAATTTCCTTATCTTTTTCAATAACAAAGGATATTTTATTTAATATTGTTAATATAAAATTCAAACATTCAAAAACAATTTGACTATCATATTTTTTTTTTAATTCTGAAACTTTAATTTTTTTAAATAAATTATATAATTTTTTTCCTCCATTATGAACATTAATAAAATTATTTAATAAATCTTTTTCCTTTTTTTTATTATCTTCAATATAATTTCTCATACAATCAAGACTATAAGTCAAAATATAAATATTATTTAAATTAAAAATATCTTTAATATCCTTACTATCTATATTATCATTACTAAATAATTTATTAATTTTTTTATTAATATAATAATCTTTAGGCATTTTTTGTAAAATATTCCATACTCTAATATTATTAACTTTATCATCATTAGGTTGACTAATTAAATCTAAAAAAATTTTTATTAACTCTTCATTATTTTCAATTAATTTTTTAGGATTAACTTTTAACATTAATAATTGATTGCTTTCTTGTTTAACAATAATTTTATTATAATAATTGTTAAATATATATTTATCAGGTGGAAATAAATTAATAAACTTATAAAAATCATACAATAAATTATATTTTTTTCCATCAATATTTTCAAAAATAACTTCATTTACATTAATATCATAATAATAACCAATTCTCCATCTTAAATCTATTAAATTTTCATTTTTTCCTACTTTTACTTTATAATTTTGATGATTTTTTATAGCACAATGAAATTGAAATAAATAAGTTTCTCCTTTTGCACTTTCTGTATCAGATTTTGATGGAATTTTTCCTTGAAATGATGTAATTTTAGAATAAATTAAACCTAATAAATGAATTATACCATTTATTCCATTTAAATTTTTTTCATCAATACATTTTTTTAATATTGTTATTATTTCATTAATATATGTTTTCCAATAATTTTCTGAAAATTTTGATGAATAATCACATAAATTTAAACATAAATTTGTTAATTCCATACAACATTTATTTTGAAAAGTAGGATTATCATTATTTAATAATATATCATATATTAATTCAATTTTTTCAAGTTTTGCATTTTTAACTTTAAAAGTTTTTTTATATAAAATTAAGGAATTATCTAAATTGATTTGATGGAAAACTTTAATAATTAAATCTATTTCTTTTTCATCAATAATATTATTTATATTAATATAATTTTTATTGTTTACAATTTGATTAATAAAATATAATAAAACCTTTCTATCAGGATAATCATCAAAATATCTAATTAAGTAATAATATAATTCTTTTAAATTTTTTTGATCACTTGATAAAATATTAAACATTTTACCTAAATGTTCTTCAGGTAATAAATCTAATGGATTTGTGAAATTTTTATCACTAAGAAAAAAAAATATGATTTCTAATCTTTTTTTAATATTAACAGAATATGAATAATTTCCATTATAAATTTTATCATCTTCAATCTTATTTTTTTTTAATATTTTTTTTATTAATAAAACATAATGTTCTAAACTTTCAACAAATAATTGAATTATATTATATTTTGAATCTAATTTTTTAAGATCACTTTCTTTTGAATTTCTTCTATTATAACATTCATTAAAAATATTTATAATTAAAATAATACATTGAACAGTATTTTCATTTTTTTCATCTGAAACAATTTGTCCAAAAATTAAATCAAAAAATTCTAAAATTATACTGTCTTTAATAATAGTATTATTTGAAAGAATTTGAACAAAAGAATCAATTGCATAATTAATATTATCTTCTTTAGATTTTTTTTTTGAATAATTAATTATATAATCATATAATATATCTAAACCATATTTCGATTTAATATAAATATTAATTTTTTTTGTTCTATTTCTATTTAAATTAAAACAACCTTCTGTTAAATTTTTAATAAATTCAATATTATCATTTATTGATAAATCAATATCTTTTGTACAATCATTAAAAATTTGATTTCTTTTTTCAATTTGTAATTCAGAAACAATATCTGATAAAATATTTTGAATTAAAATTTTATTTTTATTTTCAATTAATAAAGAAATTATTTTATCTGGAATTTTATTAAATTTTGCCAAATAATGAATAATTCCAAAGACTCTTTTTAATATTTCATCATGAACACTATCTTCTAATAATATTGATAAAATATTTTTTTCAACTATTAAAATTTCATAAAAATTTTTATTAAATGAAAATGAATTTACTCTTAATGATAAATGATCATTTATTGCATTTAATGCATATATTTTTTTTTTCTAAAATTTGACTAGTAATACATCTATAATAAAATAAATAATTTAATTGCTCATATAAATTATCTTTTCTTGCATTATTAATTGATATAAAACTAGAAAATCTTTTATTTAAATTTTCAATATAATTTTTTTTTTTAATATTTTTTAATTCTTTTTCTGATAAATTTTCTAAATTCATTATATATGCACTTATAATTTGATTTAAATCAAATCCTTTAATATTTTGGACAAATAAATTATTATAAGAACTTATAATTATATCAAAATAATAAAGTGGACAAAAAAATTTTTGATTTGATAAACAATTTATTAAAATCTCATATGAATTATTTGCTATTGTTTTAAATGATTGAATATAATTCTCATTATTATCATCTATATTATCTTTCAAATTATTCTTAAATAAAATATCAAATGAACCTATAATTGCTAAATCATAATCAATTAACATATATTTTCTATTTTGTTGATTTATTGATAATATTTTTAATTTATCAATATTATCAATTGTTTTTTGAGTTACAAAATCATATAAATATAATAATTTCTTTCTTATATCCTTAACTGTTAATTGCTCAAAAGAGCTGATTTTTTTTTTTGGTTCATTGGAGAATCTATTAACAATATCAATAAATTCACCAGAAAAAAATTGAATAATCTCATAAGGAGAAAATTCTTTGTTATTAATAATTTTTTGTTCATATATTTCTAAATTTTCTAAAATATTTTCATATAATGTATCATTTATTTGTTCATTTAGAATATTATATCTTTCAAAATTATCAATATTATATAAATTATATCTAAAGAAATTCATTGAATCTGTATTTTTTTTTAGATTATTTTGACAACTAATTTTATTTGAACCAATAGATATATTTATATCAAAAATTGAATCATCATTTGTATTCTTTATAAAGGCAGGATACCATTCATCTTTATAACAAAAATCAATATAAGTATTCTTTTTTATTAAAGAATCAAAATCAAAATTTTTGATTTTTTCTTCCAGTTTATTAATTGTATTTTCCATAATAAAAAATAAATTTTTTAAATAATTTATCTTATTAAATTTAATTATTTTTTTAAAAAATATTAAAATTCAATTAATTATTTTTTATATTTAATTTATAATTCAAATATAAAAAATTAAATAATAATTACTCCAAAAAAAAACATTTACAAATTGTAATAAATAAAAAAATTTTAACAAGCAACACCAAAATATTTCCCAGAAACACCTTTAAATCTTTTAACAGTACTAATATTAAAATTATTTTTCAAAAATTTTGGTGTTCTCTCATCTTTTAAAACTTTAAAAAACTGATATTCAATATCTTTTCTTTCTTTTCTAACATTATCAATATTATCTAAACCTAAATCATCATCACCTTCTTTAATAATATTAATTTTATTTTTAGATTGTCTTAAAATTTTTTTTAAATTAACTTCATGTAATAAATTAGGTTCAACTAATTTTGGTTGATGTGATTCTGGTTCTTCAGGAAGATAATTAATTGGAATTTTAGAATCTTGAAAAAAAGGATTTTTTGATAAATCAATTTGTTTTTCTATATATTCATGTTGATTTTCAATATCAATTAAATCATCTGTATTTAAATGTAATATTTGTTTTGAAATATTATTTGCTCTAATTTCTGCTTTTTTTAAATTTAATTCATTTAATTTTTTTTTTACACTCATATATAGTGATTCTGAAGTAGTTAAACTTGGAGAAAAAAATTTATCTTGATTTCTACTTTTTAATGAATAATTATTTATTGTTTTAAAATTAATATTATCTATTATATCATTTTCTTCTTCTGTATTATTTTCTTCACTTGATGAGTATTTTTCTTCTTTTTTTTCTTCTTCATTTTCAATTTCAATATCTTCTTCATAATTACTTAATTCACTATTTGAAATATCATCTTCTTGATCATCATTTATATCATTTTCAAATAATTCTTTATTTTTTAATCTTTCAAATTTTGCAATATTTAATGCTGTTTGTTTTTGAATTTTTAATTCTCTTAATGTATAATAATCATCACTTAACATTTGATTTTTTTTTACTGTTCTTATATAATCATAAGTATCTTCTTTACCTTTATAATCTCTTATTAAGTAATTATTTAATGCTTTATGTTGTTTAATTTTTGGTAAAATTGTTTTATCTTTTTTTGTTATTAATTCTATAGATTTAATTGGAGTTAATTTTGGAATTTTTTTCTCTTTATTAACATGGAAAATACTTTCTTTTCTTTGAATTATTTTTCCATTTTTTATTGTGAATATTTTTCTTTTTTTTCTTTTTCTTTCTGATAAATTATCAAGTGCAATAAAAATTAAATTTTTTATATTTCTATTATCTTCTTTTAATGATAATGTCTGTCTTCTTTTTTTTATATCTGGTTTATTTTTCATTGATACTAAATGTAGACTATTTAAAAATGTAGGAGGTGATAATGAATTTTTATATCTATTTCTTATCATTTTTTCTAATATTGACATTTTATTATTATAAAAATAATTTATTTCTAAAAATAAAGATTAATTGTCTATGATAAATTTATAAAAAAATATATTTTTTGTCAAATAATTATTCATTTAAAAAAGAAGATTGATTAAATTCAATATCATTAAAAATTTTATTATAAATAAATTTCATTTATTAATATTTTTAATTTTTTTGAGTTATACAATATAAATAATATATGTTTTAAATAAAAATATTCATTAAATAATTATATCAACATAATGAATGAGTATAATTTTGTAATTATATTTTTATCATTCCATTTTTTTTTCTTAATCTAAACAACAATATAAGTAATTATATTTTCAAACATTAATTTAATAAATTTTTTTACATATAATTTTCAATTTTTGATAAAATATAACAATTATTTTCAAAACAAATATTGTATTTAATATAATTTAAAAATATGATAAATAATATTTTTTATATAAATTTATGGCTTCTTTTGAATAAAATATAATTGAATAAATAAAATAATAAAAATTTTTTTATTTGATAGTCAATTAATTTAATATATAAAATGAAAAAAAATTCAATAAAAGGAAGGAATAACATATCAGAAATACAAATAACTAATATAATTTCAAACAAAAATACATCTCCTCAAACAACAATTATTGATACAAAAGAAAAAAATGAAAATTTCGACATTCCAATCTTAGATAAAACAAAATTAACTAAAAATAAAAAAAATCCTAATTTAAATAAATCAATAAATGAATTAAAAACAAAAACAATATTAAAAGAATTTAAAAAACTATTACAAGAGACTGAAGAAGCAACAAATTCAATAAATAAAAGAAATCAAACATTAAATGAGGAAATAGATGAATTTTCAAATAATACAAATTATAATAATAATAAAAATTTTATGACAAATTTAAGTTTAAATGATATAAAACAATCTCAAGATATTGCATCTTTTGTAGCAGAAGATGAAGTAACTCGATTAAAAATATCTAATCAAGTTTTATTAAAAGCAAATCTTGATTTAAAAAATAAAAATAAAATTTTATTAAATGAAATTAATCAATATAAAAATAGTGCAATATATAAAAGTCCATATACACAATTTGATAATAATTTAAATGCATTTATTCAAGATTTAAAAAATTCATTAGATAATGCACAAATGTCAAATAATGAATTACAAGAAATAGTAAAAAAAGTTCAAGAATCAAATGAAAAATTAACAAATTCAAATCATGATTTAATTCATAATTATGAAATTACTAAAGAAGAATTTGAAAAAGTTACAAAAGAAAATTCAGAATTAAAAACAAGAAATGATATTAAAGAAACTAAATATAATGAATTAAATAATAAAGTTAATGATATGGAAAATACTATTAATGATTTACAAAAAGATTTATTAGTTAAAGAAAAGCAAATTAAATATTTACAAACTGTAGAAAATTCAAATAAATTAACTTTAAAAGATAATGATGAAGTTATTTTAAATTTAAAAAAAACTATTGAAAATTTGCAAAAAAATTCAAAAGGAACTGATGATAATATTAATGAATTAAATATGAAAATTGAAAATTTAGAAGAAGAAATTAATAAAAAAATTAAAGAAATAAATGGATTAAAAATAGATATTAAAAATAAAGAAGATGAATTAAATGAAATGTCAAAAAAAATTCCTGAATATGAAAAAATAATTAATGAAAATAAAACTGAAATTATGAAAGGAAAAAATGATATTCAAGCTGAAATTTTTGAAAAAGAAAAATTAAAATCTGAAATAGAGTCATTAAATTTATATTTAAAAGATAGAGAAAAAACAATTTCAAGTTTAAAAACAAGTATTGCTTTCTTATCAAAAACTTTTGATAATGATTTAAAATCAAAATCATCTACAAATATTTTTAATCCTAATAATAATGAAAAAAAACCATTAAAAGATGATAAAATAGTATATGAAAATTTGATTGAAAATTTACAAAATCAAATAAAAAAATTAAAAGAAAAAAATACCGAATTAGAAGATGAAAAAAATAAATATCAAATAAATTTAAATGAAAATTTTCAACAATTTGAACAAATTAAATATGATTATCAATTACTTTTTCAAAAATATAAAGAACAAAGTTCAATGATTGATAATATAAAAAATGAATTTATGAATAAGAGACAAGATAAAGAATTATTAGAATTAATTCATCAAAATCAAGAAATTACACAAAAATTAAAAAAAATGCAGGAACATAATGAATTAAAATCAAAAGAATTAGAATTATTAAAAATAAATTATGATAGAATAAATAGACCAATAAAAATACAAAATAATAATAATTTAAATATGGAAAATATTCAATATAATAATAATATGGAATCTTATCAAAATAATAATAATTATCAAAATACATATTATTTTAATTATGGTAATAATAATTATGAAGATGAAAATAATTATAATGAAGATTACAAATATGAAGAATAACAATAAAAAAATTAAATAAAAAAAGTGAAAAAATAAATATATATTATTAATTTTTTTTAATTATATTATTCAATATTTTTTTTAATATGTTTAAAATAAAATGAAAATTAATTTTATATTTTGATTATTGTAAGATAGATTAATTATAATATAAATTTCTAACAAAAAATATATATAAAAATATTTTTATAAATAATTTTTTATTTTAAAAAAACTTTAAAAAAAATAAGAAAATATTTTTTCTCAAAATTTATTTTTAAAAATAGAATTTTTTAAGACAATATTCAAAATAATTTATCAAATATAAACTAAAATTAAATTTTTTAATATTTTAAATATTATATTATTTATATCCAAAAAAAAAAATAGCATTATAAATAAACTTTAACATTAGGTTCTTTATTTTTTAAAATATTAATTTTTCCATGTTCAAACCAAATATCAATAGCAGGAGTTAAATTTGGTTGAACATTATGAAAAGCAACACCTAAATAAACATCATTTCTATAAAAACTTAAAGTTCTATTTGTTTGATTATATTTAATCCCATATTTAATAATTTTTTCTCCAAAATCACATCCATAACCACTTTTAGTTAAAATTTGATTTCCTTTTTCATCAGTTTTAATTAAAATTCCATTCCAAGCATCCCAATAAAAAGAACAAGGACAATCTTTCCAAAAATTAGATTGTAAATAACTTTTTTTATATTTACTTTCATCTACTAATCCAATATATAAATGATTTTTATTTTTTGATGTGAATAATACTTCAATTTTAAATTCTAAATATGAATTAAAAATATTCATTGTTGGTTGTAAAAAAACTATTCCATGATCTTTACAATTTTTTTCTAGTTTTGTATTTGTTTTATCTAATATTAAATATGAAGAACACCAATTATTATTAAATTTAAAATCATTTTCTGATTGTTGTATTGGGATTTTCCAAAATGATAATTCGTCATAAAAATCTTTTTCTTCTATTAAATTTGAAAAATTTGGTAATGTTAAATTTGAAATATAATAACACATTAATGAAAAAATTTTTGGATCTCTATCAATAAAAATATTTCCTTTTCTTTTTGGTAATTTTATATGATTATTAAAACATGCACCTAATACTGAATTAGGGAATTTTAATAATGTTTCTTTTGACATTATTTGTATTGTTCCTCCTACATCTATTGTTATAAATTTATTTTTATTTCTTTGGATTTGTATTTTATTATTTTTTTTATTATTTGGTTCGATTAAATTTTTTAATTCTTCTTTTTTTTTATTATATTGATTATAATATTCTTTTTTAAATTTATTAAAATTTTCTTTTATTTGTTTTATTTTTTCCTTTTCTGTTTTTATTTTCTCCCTATTTAATCATTAAAAATTAAAAATTAAAATTTTATTTTTTTACTTTTCAATATTAAATATATAACCTAAATTATCATATACTTCATCAATATTTGTACCTAATTGCATTTGATATTCATAATTCAAATTTTCATTTTCTTCATCTTCATCTTCAAAATTTGATTCTAAATTATTATTCAAATTAAAATATAAAAAAGATGGTTGACTTAAATTAAAAACATTTGAAGATGGAAATTGAATATATTCATTTCTACTAGAATTTAATCTGAATGTTACACTATAGTTATTTATACTTTCTGCATTGGTATTTTCGAATAAATGATTTGTATCTATTATTTATTAAAATTTAATTACATATTTCTTCTAATGAATTTTCCATTATATCTGATACATTTTCTAATGACATTTTTCTTATCTATATCTTATTTATTATTTTAAATAAATTAAATATGGAGTTAAATTATTTTTTTTTGTTTTGCTTTTTTTATTAATAATTTAAATTGATATATAAAAATTATAATTAAATAAAATTTTCTAATTTAATAAGTAATTTTTATTCATTTAAAAACTTAATTTATAAAAGTATTAAATAAAAAATTATAAAAATTGATGATATATGAATTAATTTTTATTGTTTTTATCTCTTCAATTAAATCTCAAATAGTTTTTCAATTTTATAAAAAATCTTTATATGATAAAAATACTAATTTTTTCCTTTTTCATAGAGAGAATGAACTTTATACAAATTTAAATATAGGAACACCAAAAATTTCAATTCCTATAAAACTAACATTTAGATATTCACCATGTGCATTAAGAGGAACAAAATTAAATGGAATATATAATGAAACTAATTCAAAAACATATAATTTAACTGATAAATTTGTTTGGAGTTTTAGTAGTGAATTATTTTATTCTGGATTTTATTCTCTTGATACAATTTATTTAAAAAATTATTCTCAAAGTGATATTATTAATAATAATTTTAATTTTATTTTAACTACTGAAATTATCAAAAATAAAAATTTTCCAAATGGAATTATTGGTTTAAAATATGAAGATACTGCTTTAGTAAAAAATCAAGGTTTAATCAAAAATTTAAAAATAAATAATTTAATTGAATATAATTGTTTTACAATCAAATTTAATAAAAAAAATTATAGTGAAGGATATTTAATAATAGGAAATTATCCACATGAATATGACACAAAATATAATATTAAATATTTTCAAAATACAAATGTAAAACAATTATATCATGAAAGTATTTATTGGACTATTGAATATAATTCAATAATTTGGAATAAAGAAAAGTTTGATAATAATAAAAAAAAAAATATAAGATTTATTTTAGATATAAATACTATAATTGCTCCAAAGGAATATTTAGAAAGTTTTGAAAAATATTTTAATAATTTTAATGATACATGTAAAAAAAATACATATAAAAATAATTCAGAAAATCAAATTTATTTTACTTGTGATACTTCATTTAATATTAACACATTTCCATCAATTAAAATTATTGTCAAATTTTTAAATACAACTTTTGAATTAGATGGAGATGATTTATTTATTAAAGATGGAAATACATATCTTTTTTTAATTATATTTGATTTATTATATAAAGATTATTGGGAAATTGGTATTCCTTTTTTAAAAAAATATCAATTAGTTTATGATTTTGATAAAAAAATAATAGGTTTTTATACATATATTGAAGGTGAAGAAGAATATAAAAAAACCAATCCAAAAATTACTTTTTCATTTTATTTATTAATAATTTTTTTTATTGTAATATTTATATTAGTTATTATATTATATAATCATTTTATTTTACTTCGAAGAAAAAAAAGAGCAAATGAATTAATTGATGTTTATGAATATATATCAGATAATTCTAATTCAAAAAAGTTTTGAAAATTAATAAATTAATAAAAACTATCAATAAATATTTCTTAAAAAAATAATAAAAAAGTATTAATTTTATTATTCAAATAATTAATATTTATATTTTAAAAAATAAATAAAAAAGTTATATTTATTATTTTAATATTTTAAAACAATTATCATTCATCATCATTTTCATTTTCTTCTTCATCATTATTTTCAAGAATTGAGCTAGATTTTTTTTTCATTGAATTTTTCATATTTAAAGAAGGATCTGAAGAATATTTATTTCTAATATTACCATTATTAACTAAATTATTATTTTGAAAATTTTCATTTCTATCAGAAAAACTATTATAATTATTATTTTTTCCATTAATAGAATTCATTAAATTTAAATTTCCATAATTATTATTTTCATAATTTAAAACTTCACTTTTTGAAGAAATTTCATTTTCACTTTCTGAAATTTCATTAAAATTATTATCATTATTTATATCATTTTCATTTCCTAAAGTTTTTTCATTTGGAATTTTATTTAAATCATAAGTTTTATTTGGGTCATTCCAATTTTGAGTTAATAAAAGAACCCCATCCGAATTTTTAGTATTTAATTTTTCCTTTTCAAAATTCTTTTTAATTTTATCTTTATCATTTTTTATTGCAGTTTCAATCTCATCATCATTATTACTTTCACTAATTTCAGCAGCAGCTTCATCTTCTTCTTCTTTAATTTTATAATTTTTATTAAAAATATATGTTAATCTAATTCCAAAATATTGAGAAATATATAATAAAATTCCAGAAAGAGTAATACAAATAATAATAATAACTATTTTTTTTTCAAAATGATTTTTTGACAAATCATAAAAATCAATTAAATCATATCTTAAAATAGAACAATCAAACATATCAAACATACTTGAACTTAAATCTTCTAATCCATTATATTTAATATATCCTTTTAAAAAATCTTGTAAAATAACATCATCACTTTGAAATTCAATTTTAAGATTATTTATAAGTTGACTTAAAATATTATATAAATCATTATTTCCATTAATAAGAAAATTAAGATAATTTTTATTATTATTATAAAATTTTTTTAAAAAAAAAAAATATGGATAAGAAACATCACCAGTATTTTGATTATCATAAGTTTTACAAGCAGATTGATATCTTGAATTAAATTCACTTTCACTCCATTCATTAATAACTAAACAATAAAATCCTCCTTCTGAATATATATTCTCATTATTTATATATGTATATTCAGAAGGACAATTATTTTTATTTGTAACCCAACGATCATTTGTTTGTGTGACACATTGAATTTGTTTTGATCCTTCATATGTTACATCAGTATATTGATTTAGTAATTTTATTACATTTGATACATCTTTTTCACCATGAAGTCTTGATGTTGTTGATAATGACATATCTTCTATGTATTTTGTTAATATTTCATTATTTTCTTTTAATTTTTCTAAATTTTTTTTATCTGTTTCTATATTTGAATAATATAAATAAAAATTTGTATAATCTTTATATAGGGAATTTATGTAGTTTAAATTTGTTGTTTGGAAATTGAAATTATATGCTATGTTTGATGATGTTTTGTCTTCTGAATTTAAACAATTTTGGAAATATTTTGGTAAATTGGTATTTTTTGTTATTGATTCTAAGAAAATGTTATTTTTATTTGATTGATCTCCCATATATTCTTCGGAATACATATAATTCAATGTGGGGACTATCCCACGATTCACTGTATAGAAATAATAAATAATACCTGATAATAAAAATAGCAAAGTTATTAATATAAATAAAAAATTCCAAAAAATAATAAAACCAATTCTACAATAATAATTACAAGATGTTGGTTCTTTATTACAAACAAAACAAGTTAATAATATAATCATTATAAAAGACTCAAAAATAATTAAACCTAGAATAATAAATGATAATAATCTTAAAAATATTGAAATAGAATCTTTTATTTTACCATAATTTTTATTAATAATATTAAAAATAATATTATATAAATCATCCATTAATTCTATTTTATTATTAGAATCAGTAATATCATTCTTAATTGAATTTTTATAATTATTAATATTATTTAAATCAGTATATATATTTTTTAAATAATGAACACATAAATGAATATTTTCAGTATAATTTAAATAAAATTCTCCTAACATTGTAATAAGATTAGTATAAGGACCATATAAAGTTTGATAAGTTAAAGTTAATTTAGATTCTTGTTGATAAGGATGAGGACTATCAATTTCTGTTGCAGTATTTGTATCAGATAAATATTGTATTTTATCAATAATCTCTTCATCTGAAGAAATAATATCAGAATATTTTGGAAATAAAGAAGGAAATGAATTAATAAGTGAAGAAATTGAATTAGATGTATCTGTTAATAATTCAACCATTGTATAATAACCAGAGAATATTGGATAAGTATTATTTTCTTCTTTTACTGTTATTCCATTAAGTGAATGTTCAGTAAATTGATATAAACTACATAATAATGCATTTGAAATTTTTCTTAATTTAATTATTAATAATATTGGAATTATACATAAAACAATTGAAATTAAAAGTAAAAAAAATGTTGTTAAACAACCACAATATTTACAATGTGTTTGTCTTCTTATTCTATCTTTGTTTTTGAAATCATGAAATAAACATGAATTTTTTGACCATAAACATAAAAAAATTAAATAAGTAATAAATGTTATTAATGCTAATCCAAACATTATTATAGTAGGAATTAAATACTTTATTAATTTATCAATTTTTTTTGTATATGAACCTGTTGTTAAAAATGAAATAAAATATTCTTTTGAAGTAGAATTTGATATTATTTGATCATCAAAATATTGTGTTAAAGTTGAATAATCAGTTTTTCTTGAATATGATGAAAAATCACCAATTTCACATATTCTATTTATTTCTTTTTGTGTAATTATACTTTTTATGATTGGAAATAAAATTAATGAAATAAAAAAGAAAAAACCATTTTTAGTATATGTTTTTAACATTTTTTTTTATCAAATTGAAATTATTTAAATAAAATAAATAATTATTTATATAAATTTTTAATTCAAATCTCCAAATTAAAATAAATAAATATCAAAAAAATTTAAATAATAAAAATAGACATTTATTGTTTTTTAAAGTACTTTTTTGTTTATTAAACACTTATTAAATATAATAATTAAATTTTATCACCATTTTCTTTAATGTCATTTTTTCTATTAATAATAACTTCTCTCATTCTTTTTACATCTTTACTTCCTTTATATTCAGAATCTTTCATTGCAATATTTTCAATTACACTTTCCCATGGATTTAACTTTCCTTCTTTTAATAATTTTTTATTTTCCAAATACTCTTCTTCTTTTTTTAAATTTTGACTTTTTTTTTTTTCTATTTCTTCAATTCTTTTATTTTCAAAATCTTTTAAATATTCTATTGCATTTTTTCTCAATTCTTCTTTTTTTTTTAATTCAAATTGAATTTTTTCATCAATTTTTTTTCTTCTTTCAATTTGTTCTTGTTCTCTTTGTTCTAATCTTTTTTGTTCTTCTTCATCTAAAATATTTGTATCCATCATCATATTCATATTTATATTCATATCATTATTTGAAGGAATACCCATTTGATTATAATCAATATTTTGTTGTTCATTATTCATTGGAATAAAAGTTTGCTGATTTGATTCTTCAATTGGACTAAAATTTTCATCAGTTTGTTCTTGTGTTTGAATTTGTGGTTCAGTGTTTTGATTTTCATTGTTTTCAAATTCAAAATCAGCCATTTAGAATAAATTTTATTTTTAATTTTTATATTTATTAAAAATTAATTTTTTAAATAAAATAATTTTGGATATATAAATTATTTATATATACTTTATATAATAAAATACGATTTAAAAAATATATATTTTTCTTTATTTTTTATTAATTTAAAGGAATTTTATAAAATAAATTTATTTATATTCCTTTAATCATTTAAGTAAATTTTGAGAAATTTATAAAATATAATCATCCATCAAAATCTATTGTTATAATTAATAAAAAGTCCAACAAAATTATTTGTTAACCAGTAATTGAATTAAATAATTTTTATATTGATTGAATTCATCATTACTAACATATAAATTATAATCAATTAATTCAATAAATTTAAATTCTAATTTTTTTAATTCTTATATTGAAAACATTTCATAAATTTCATCTTCATTATATTTAATTGTAAATAAAATTGCAGAACATAAAATACTATTTATATTAAAAGAAATAATAGTAATATTTGAATTTTCACAAATCTTCAATATATATTAAACTTATTATAAAAGTACTATCTTCCATTTGAGTATATTCTTTAATTCTTTCTAAATAATTTGAAATAGGAATTTTTGGAATTGAATTTGTGGAAAATATTAATTTTTTCTGAGAGAGAATTATATTTTATAATTTATTAATTATTTACACAAAATAATTTATATTGATTACTAATAAAAAAATCAACACTATTTCAAATAAAATATACTTTTTTAATTATTCTGAATATTCATTTATTATTTTATTAATTTATCATCTTGAATTTCTTTCTCATTTAAGATCATTTATTAATTTATTTAATCCTTGAATATCATAATTTGAAGTTTGAAAAAGATATTTTTCACTTAAATTTTCTTTAGAAAAATAAGAAGAAGTAATTTTATCATTTGAACAATAAATTCAAGAAAAAAGAGGTAAAAAAGGTGTTATATTTAATTCATCTTTATTTCATTTTTTATGCTTTTTTTCAATATATATTATTATTTCTTCTTTTAAATTTTTGTTTGAATAATTAATTGATTATTTAATTTATTTACAATAATTATTTATTAATTATATGGGTGAAGAATTTAAAAACACTCTTGATTCATTTATAAAAGATATTATATTAAAAATCCCAGATAAGTCAATTTTACGAGAAATGGAAAATAAATATAATGATTTAACTGAACAATATTATAAATTAACAGTTTTATCAAAAGAAGAATTAGAATCACTAGATAATGATATGACAAATTATGAAAACTTAATAAAAGAAAAAGATAAAAATATAGAAGATTTAAATAATCAACTTTCAACTCAAAAAAAAGAATATGAAGATAAAATTAATTTATTTCTTCAAGACATAAAAAGAAATGAACAATATGAATATGAAAATCAACAATTAAAAACAAAATATACTGAATTAGAAAATAAATATAGAGCTTGTAATAATGATAATATTCAATTAAGTATTCAAGTAAAAGATGATGAAATGACAATTACAAAATTACAAAATGAAAATAAAAAAATTAAAAAAGAAAACTTTGAGAAATTTGAAAATTTAAATGAACTTCAAAGAGATTCAAAATTAAAAGAACGAACAATAGAAGATTTAAATCAAAAATTAACAAAAATTTCATCATCTACTTCAGAACTTGAAAAAAAAAATAAAGAATTAACAACAGAATTAACGTCAAAAAAAATATATTATGAAAACCAAATTATTACTTTAAAAAAACAAATTGATCAATTATCAAATTCAAATTATACTTTAACAAAAGAAAATAATGAAATTCAAAATCAATTAAAAGACTTTCAAATATATACAAGTATGGTAAAAGTAAAAAAAACTAAAATTGATGAAAAAGATTTTTCAATTATAGAAATTATGAGTCAAAGAGCAGAAAAAGCAGAATATGATAATCTTTTATTAAAAAATATAAATGATGAATTAAAAAATCAAATTCTAGAATTAAAAAAAAAAATTGAACCAATGGAAAGTATTACTTTATTAAATGTTAAAAATGATATTAAAGATAATGGTGAAAGTAATAATAATAATTTTAGTCAAGATGATATTAATGAAATTGAAAAAATTAAAAATGAGCCAAAAGAATTATTAGATATGATATTTAAGTTAAAAAATGAAAATATTTATTTACATAATGAATTGAAAAATATTACTATTGAATGTAATCAACGATTAAGAGATAAATCAAAGAAAAATGATTAATTTTTTTTTCTATTTCAAGTAGATATAATATTTTATTTATTAGAGAGAAATATTAAATTAATTCAAATTTAATTCTATAGAGATATATTTTAAAATAAAAAATATAAAATTAAATAATTCTAAATTAAATAAATTTTTAAATTTAATAAAAACAAATCATTAATTCTTAAATAAAATAAAAAAAAAGTAAAAAAAAACTAATATTATTTCCTTCTAGAACTTCTAGTTCCTTTTTTACTAGAACCCATTTGACTATTTTTCCCACTTTCAATATTATCATTATTTTTATTTTCTTCAATATTAGGAATTTTTCTTTCAGGTTTAACAAAAGAAACAGATAAAGTTTCCATTTTTCTTTGAGTTTTATCATCAACATAAGTAATTTCATTAATTTTAATATCAGAAAATCCAGCATATAAAGCATTTGCTTCAATTTGTTTTGCATCATACATTTGTAAAACTAAAACAGGTTGATAAATAATAATTTCAATATTAGTTCCAACTTGAACTTTTCCATATAAATTTATTAAATTATATGCATTTAAGTCATCTACATTTGTATTTTTTATTGAAACTGAATTAAATTGATTTGAAGATAAAGATTTTAACATATTTAAATGTGAAGGATGAATATAAAAAACATTTTCTAAATCTTTATATGTGTCTTCTGAATCTATTATTAATTCTTGACCTAATTTTGGTTTTTGATTTTTTATTTTAGTTTGATTTTTTTGATTTGATTGGTTTGAACGACGAGAAGACATTTTTATTTAAAAATTATATAGTTTGTTGTTATTATTTTTTTTAAATTATTTTTATTTTGTAATATTTATTTTTTTTTTGTTAAGAATTATTATTTTAAAAAAAAAAGTTTTATTTAAGATTTAATATTTTTTTATATTTCCTTTTTTGATAATTTGTATAATAATTTTTTATTTTATTATAAGGATCTTCTTTTAATTCAAAATAACCTGAACTTCTAGTATGAGATGATTTTAAATTTTTATGTTTAATATGTAAATATTTTATATTATTACATAGTTCATTTTTAATATTATTTCCTATTATATCAATAATATTATTATTATTAATAACATTATTTATTGAAGTATTTTTTTTAAATCTTTTGAAAAAGAATTAACCTTATCAATAATATTTATATTATTTTCTTTGTTAAAACTATCATATTTTGTATATGTAATTTTTTTAAAATAATCTTGAGTTTTATTCATTTTTCTATTATTACTTCTAGATTTTGGATTATATCCATATAAAAAATTATTATTTTCTTTTTTTAATATTCTAGAATTTGCTGGTTTAATTTGACATTCTTCGAAAGAATGAATATTCTCATTTTTTTCGTTAAACATATTATTAATCATTTTTTGAAAATGGATTAAATTTGAAGAAAGATTTTTTGTATTATGAATAGTATTTAAATTATTGGTTGATAAAAAATTAATATTATCTAATTTTATATTTTTTAATCTTTTTGTCATTCTATTTATTTTGTTTTGTAAACTCAAAAAAGATGTATTATCTGAAAAATAATATGAAACAGAAGACATTTTATTTTTATTTTAAAATTTTAATAAAAAATTATTTTCCTCATTATATACATTTTAAATTTTTAATAAATAATTAATAATTATATAATTTATATTTTATATATTTCATATTTTCTATAAAGAACTTACATCTTCATTTATTTCATTTTCATTTTCATTTTCTTCATTAATATCCTCACTAGTATTTTTATTTTTTTTATCATCATCTATTCCATCATCATAAATTAAATTTGTTTTAGGAGCTTCTTTTTTAACAAAAGAATTTTCTTTTATTTTATTTTCCAATTCTTCTAATTCTTTTGAAGAAAAACCAGAATTTGTAAAATCAAATTTTTTTAAATTTTTATTTTTTTCTAAAGTATCAAAAACAACATAAAAAATATTATTTTCAAATTTATTATATCTAAAACTTACAAATTTCAAAGAAGTTGACTCAGAAATTCCATCTAAAATTAATTTTAAACTTTCATTATTAATTTCATTTGTATCTAAATTTAATTCTTTTAAATTTGTATTTTCTTTTAAACAAGGAGATAATAAACTAAATTTTTCTTTTAATATTCCAATATTATTATCAGCTAAATTAATTGAATCAAGACTAGTATTTTTTTTCAATCCTTCAAATATTAATACTGCATAAGATTTAATTTGACAACTTTCTAAAGATAAATTTTTTAAAGAAACATTTGTATCTTCTAACATTTTCTTTATAACAATACAAGATTTTTCACTTAAAAAATTATTATTTAAAATAATTTTCCTTAAATTTTTATTTTTTTTAAGATATTCATAAATTGCTTTTATACCATCTGTATCAATAACATTTAAAGATAAATCTAAAGTTAAAATTTTAGAATCTTCTTTTAAAGATTCAAATAATTTACAAATATCATCATCATTTAATATATTATTTTTTATATCAACCAAAGTAAT
The DNA here is from genome assembly GCA_023806865.1 of Isotricha sp. YL-2021a. Lineage (NCBI taxonomy): Eukaryota > Ciliophora > Litostomatea > Vestibuliferida > Isotrichidae > Isotricha > Isotricha sp. YL-2021a. Next base: position 50,763 of record JAJJLH010002078.1, read on the forward strand.
ATATTTATTATTTGAAATGATATTTGAAACATCTTCAATACCATATTTTAATTCATTATTTTCTAAAAAAAGATATGCAAGTGGAATATTTTCATTTTTAACAAGAGTTTCTGATAATTTTTCAATTCCTTTTTTTCCTATATAGTTTCCTCCAATAAATAATGAAATTAATTTTTTGTTTTTTATTATATAATTACATAATTTTTCTATTCCTTCAAATTGAATTCCATTATATGAAATATCTAAAGTTCTTATTGAAATTTTTGGATTTATAATAAAAAATTCATTTAAATATGATATTCCCTTTGAACCAATTAAATTATTTTTTACAATTAAAGTATCAATTTTTTCTGATATACCAAAAAAATCTTCTAAAAAAGAAAATCCTTCAGAGCCAATTTTATTATTACTTATATTTAAATTAGATAAATTATTACATTTAACTAAAGAAGGAAATAAAATTTTGCAACAATTATCTTCTAAATTATTATCACTTATATTAAAAAGGGATAATGTATTTGAATTTAATTTTATTATATTTGATATGTATTTCATATCTTTTAATGAAAAATTATTAGAAGATAAATTTAATTTTACTATTGAATTTTGAAATAAACTTATATATGGAGGAATAAAAAAAGAAATAGCATTTTGTAAATTTGAATTATTTAAAATAAATTCTTTTATTTTATCTTTATTATCTAATAATTTCGCTTCAATTAATCCATTTACAATGATTCTTTCTTCTAAAGGATTTAATTTATATTTTTTTATTAATTTTTTTATTTTATCACCATTATTTCCAAATAAATCATCAAATTTTATTTTTTCAAAATCCAATTTTTTTTTTGGTAATTCTTTATTTGACAAATCTAAAATTAAATGATTTTCATCTTTTACTTCAAGGTCTTTATTATAAAGTTGGTTAATATCAAATTTTTTTGTTTTTTTTATCTTTTTTGATATTGAAACTATAGAATTTGCAATTTTTTTTTCATATTTATATGTTGAAATTTCATCATTTAATTCTTGTCTTATTTTTATATATTTTGAAAATAATTTTGATTTAAGTATTATATTTTTCATTTGAGAATTAAGTTTAATTAAATTAAATTGTTCACGAATATTAAAAAAGAGAATAAATTTCTTTAAAATATCATTATTATTTATAAAAGGCGTTGGAGGTTCTTCTTTAATTTCACTTTCAGTTTTTTCTTTTTCATTTTCTATTCCTGTTAATATTTTATTTTTCATAAATGATAAAAACATCTCCTTTTTATTCTGTTTCATTTTTTATAAAATTATTTAGAAAATAAATTATAAATTTAGTTTATATAAATGAATAATTAATTGATAAGTAAAAAATATTTAAAATAATATATATTTTTTTTTATTTTTTCTTGAAAAAAATATGTTGATAATATTAATTTTTAATTGTGATTAATATATTTATAATATTATATTTATAAATCATCAAAAGATATTTCCTTTTTAATAATTGATGTAAAATTTTGCATTTCTTCAAAATTATTTACATATGAAAAATTTGAATCTATATCATAATTTAAATTTTCAATTTTTTTTTCATTATATTCACATGTATAATCAAATTTAGGGAAATCTAATTTTAAATCTTTTTCTGGACTATACATATGAAAGCAATTATTATGATTATATTTTTGTTCTAATTTTTCATTTTGGATTATTTCATTCAAGGATTTTTCATTTAATTTATTTTTATTTTCTAAATTATCTTTTTTATTTATTTTATTTATATGTTCAGTTAAATTATTAATATTATCATTTTGAATAATATTTTTATGCATTTTTAATTGTAAAGGTGTTCTATTTTTTTCACTATTTTTAATTTTATTACCGTTGAAATAATTAGAAAAATTTTCAGCAGAATTTATTCTTATAAAAGGATTTAAATTATTTGAATTTGTAGGATTCATATTCAAAAATTAATTTAATTTCTATACTATTTAAATAAGTATTAATTTAAATGGATAAATTAATTTTTTCAAAAATTGGAGTTTCTTTTGGAAATTATGTTATATTTGGAGGAATAAATAGTTTATTTAATTATTTTAAAAAATCTGATGAAAGCAATATAAATGAAATATCAAATAATTATGATAAAATAAAAGAAGATTTCTTGAATTTAGTAAAAGAAAAAATAGAAAAAAACCAAGATGAATATTTCCAAAATGAAATAGCTTCAAATTATAATATTAACGATATAAATAATTTAGTAAAAACAATATATGAAAATGAGAAATTATCAAAAATAATAAAAGAAAAATTTCAAAATGACTTAAATAAAATAGACATGATAAATACATTAAAACACTTTAATATATTAGTTTTAGGTCCAACTGGAGTAGGAAAAAGTACATTAATAAACTCAATACTTCAATTTGATGAAAGTAAAAATGAAGGAGCAAAAACAGGAAAAGGAGTCCCAGTTACATTAGGAGAGCCAAATTCATATGAAAATGATTTAAAAATAAAAGGAATTAGATTATATGATAGTCAAGGAATTGATAAAGGGAATTATGAAATTGAAGATTTAATTAAATCTGTTAAAAATATTATTAATAAACAAGCATTAACTAATAATCCTGATAATTTTATTCATTGTATTTGGTATTGTCTTACTGGAGATAGATTTGAAATTGAAGAAAGAAATTGTTTAATTGAATTAATGAATATTTATGATGATGAAACTATGCCTATTATTTTAGTTTATACTAAAGCTTTTGATGAAGATGATGCTGATGAAGAAATTGAAGAAATTAAAAATATTTTATATGAAAAAATTCAAAAAAGAAATATTGAAATTTTGAAAGTCGTTTCTAAAGAAAAAGAAATTAATTTTAAAAATAAAAAAATTTTTATTGAGAAATTTGGAATTAAGGATTTAATGATTTTAACTTTTGAAAAAGTTAATAAAGCTGTTAAATCAGCTGCTTTTTATTCTGTTAAAAATCAAGTTTTTAATAATTTTAAAAATGAATTAAATGAAATTACTGAAAATAAAGTTAAAAATAATGTTTATAAATTTATTAATTCATCTTCTTCAGGAATAAAATTAAAAGAAATGACAAGTAAAATTTTTCAATTATTTAATTTTATTGGAAAATTTATTGTTTTTGATAAAAATAATAATAAATATAGTAATGAATCAAGGAATGAAATTATTAAATTTTTAAAACAAATAGAAGAAATTACAAATAAAAATTTTCATCATTATTTAGAAAATTTTGTAATGAATACTTGTTTAGAAGTTGCATTAAAATATAAAAAAGATTTTGAAAAAAAAAGTGAAGAAGAAAATAAAGAACAAAAACAAAATATTTTATCTTCAATTAAAACAGGAATGGCTTCATATATGGAACAAGATTTCATTAATAATAATGGGAAAAAAGAACTATTTGGTAAATGCCAAGATAATATGATAAATGATATTGAAAAAAAAATTGAAGATTTTACTTTTAAAAGAGCTTGTACTTTTATTGCTGATAATTATATTAATAAATTAATTGAACAGAAAATAAAAACATATGAAGATGAAATTTTACAAAATAATATTGTAATAGAGGAAAAAATTAGAAAAAATATTAATGAATTATCAAAAAATGTTAATGAAATAATAAATAATTATAAATAAAAAAATAATTTATGTTTATAATATAATTATCATGGTTTTTAAATTAAAAAATTAAAACTAATCAATAAATATAAATATAATTAATTTTTAAATAATAGAACACATATTGCAAAATTCATTATTATTATTATTATTTTTCCTTTCTAAATAAATAATATTACTTTTCCCATTTCTAATATTTCCATTATGTAATCTTTGAATATAATTTATACTTTCACTTTTTAATTTATTTATAATTCTCATTCTATAACCTAATTTTTCAATTCCAATTTCAGATCTTAAAATCTCATCTGTTAATGGATGTCTACTTTTCATTTGAACAAATAATAATTCAGGACTTGTATAATCATTTATTTTAAAATTATTATAATATTTTTCTAAATTAATTGATGATAATAATTTAAATAAACTATTTTCATTTCTTTCATTTGTATAATAAACTTTATCTTTTTCAATTTGAAAATCAAATAAATGAGCAATTTCTTCTAAATGAATTAAAATTTTTGCTCTTTTACCAGGTGATGAAATTCCAATATCTTTTAATATTTTATCTGTTATTGCCATTCCAGTTTTTGTTTGTTCAATTAATAAATTTAAATCATCAAAACCGTTTGCATTTAATAAAATCGCATAATTTTTACTTAAATTAATTTCAGAAAAAAAATTATTAAATTGTATATTGTTAGATTTTTGCTTATTTGTTAATGTATATGTATTATAAATTAATGATGTATTATTTGAATTATCTATTATATTAATTGATTCATTTATAGTATCATTAATTTCAATTGTATTATTTATAGGTATTTTTGCTCTATTTGTATTATTTCTAGATATATTATTATTTATTGATGAATTATTATTACTTTTAATTGATAATCTATTTGAATTTAGATAATCAATTGCTTCTTTAGATAATTTTTTTATATTTTTATTGATATTTCCTTCAGTTAATGAAATTTTATGTCTTGTTTTTGATTTTATTTTATTTGATGAAGTAATAGAAATCCTTTCTCTATAAGATTTATTATATTTTATTGAATATTGAAAATTATCTGTGTTTTCAGACATATAATATCCTTTATCTTCATTTTCTTTATGCATATTAAATAATTAATCATAATATATAATTATCTTATTGTTATTTTAATCATATCAGAAATTATATTATTTTTGTGATTATATTTTTAAAAACAAACAAAAATATGATATTACATAATATTTTTTATAAATATTATTTTTGTTTCTTTATGATTTTTAATATTATTTTCAATTTATAATTTCAACTTTTTTTACTAAAATTTAATTAATTTTTTATTAAAAATAATGAATTAAAAAAATAAATAATAAATTATAATAATATTGTTAAAATACTCTAATTTAAGTTATAAATGGGGAATGGGGATTGGG